>RJWH01009938.1:0-19453 GCA_004363575.1 Solenodon paradoxus
GGCTTGTGGACCACATCTGAGGTCATGCTAAACAAAGTGACTCACACTTGACCCCTCAATAGCTTCAGGTTGGTGGCTTGCCATGCCAGAGGACCAATTACGTGATTAGAAGGTTGTCACTTTGAACCAGATGATATCAACCCAAACTCCAGGAAGGAGAGGGCACCTGGCAATTGAGTTCCATCAAATGGACAGTGATTAAACCAACCTTGCCTATGTAATGGACCCTACACAAAAACCTCTGGACACTGACGCTCAGGAGAGCTTCCCTGAGAGATGGTAAGCATGGATGTACTGGGAAAATGAGGCACTCCAAGGACATGGTTGAGACTCTCCCAGACCTAGCCACCATTCATTGGTTGGTCCTGATCTGCACCTTTATAATGAAAATGTAATGTAGGTAAAGTGTTTTCCTGAGCTCTGTGTGTTATTCTAGTGAATTCTTGAAACTAAGGGAGTAATGGAAGCTCCCAAATGTTTTCCCAGTTTGTCATAAATGTGGTAATCTGAGAATTCCAGAGTTTTCAACTGTTTTCTAAAGTGAGAAGAGTCTCATGGAAGACTATGGTCTCAACTTGTGAAATGTGACCTAACTCCAGATAGTCAACATCAGAATTACATTGCAGAACAATTATCCTCACCCAGTTTCCTGTAAGCAGGTGATGCCAAGGTCTAGGTTGGTCAGGAGGAAGTTACCAGGTTCACTAAGCTCATTCTTCCAAAACAATTTGATTGGTGATAAAGATGATATTTTGGTTGAAAGACACATCAAGGGCTACATGTCAAAGGTTTAAAATAGATAAGAGTGATTTGAAAAGGCTGAAATGGAGCCATTAGCAAGTAATTGTACAGGATGTCAGTGAAATCCTGAGAGAGAAGATGGCTCACATTGTCCAAACTGTAAAGTCACATAGTTCTTCAGTACAAAACAAAGGCTACAGAAGTAATTAAGACTCAGACCAACAACTCATCAACAAAAAAACACCCAGATTTAATAATGGAGCAGATAAAGACATTCCTGAAATAAACATACAGATGACCAATAGGCACACAAAAAGATATTCATCAAACAACATGGTGGAATTAATCAGCTACCAGCAACTGAACTCTTCCCTTTAAACCATAACTAGAAATCGTCTATAAAGAATACATTGCACAAGTGCTCATAACCTGAGAACACCTGACTGGCTGCACATCTGCATTTCTGCCAGTGGGTGAATAGGGGCTTCCAGAGGTGGCAGAACCAGAAGAAAGGAGACACTATAACTGTCATACCTATGGGCCCACCAAAGTGGGTGACTGATATTCCCTGGTCCCAGTGAACGCCACATCAGAGGTGAAAGTCCACATTATCTACTGAGACTTAATGGTGCATCCCACCAGGTTGGCTGGCAACAACACAGAAGGCTGACTCCTATCTCCTCCCCTTGAGGCTTTAAGGAAATTTGAGATTGGAGTGAAATCCACTGCCTTCAATAAATAACTTCAGGTTGGAATCAGGGACCAGGAACATAGGTTTTTTTTCACAGATTAAGACCCAGTCTAAGCTCAAGGAGGAAGGGACAGCATCGGACTCTGCCTCGGCTGGTTCTCCCTCTCCCGAGCTTAAGACAGAAAGAGTCTGTCTCCTTTTTGCCTCCCCACATATACCCCCATGGCCTTAATATACAAAACTATAGCCACAATGCTACCTACTGGACAAACAAAATAAGACAATTCTGCCCACAGCAAAATCTTCATCATGATACAGATTTAGAAATCACAGAAAATGCAAATGCAAAGAGAAAATTATTAGTCTCCAGATATCAAACTTAAAGACACAGAATTGGAGGAATCTAATGGACGAAAAGTTAAAATATCTATCACGAATAATCCCAATGAAATACAGGAAATGCATTTTAACACAGGATGAAGTGTTAGTGAAATCAGAAAGGAAATGAAGCAGCAAATGGGATCTTCACCAAAGAGATCAATGCTATGAAAAATCCAAACAGGAATTCTGGTATAAAGAATGCGATGAATGAAAAGAAGACTACCATGGAAAGCATAATAAGCAGGCTTGACCTTGCAGAAGAAAGAATCTGTGGAATTGAAGATAGAAATAAATAAATGGCTCAAGTGAGAGTGAAGAGAGAAATAGGATTTAGGAAAAATGAAGAAACTCTGTGAGAAATATCAGATGCCGCTGGAAGAGGAAACGTAAGGAAAACAGGTATCCCAGCAGACAAAGAAAGGGAGAAGTGAGTACAGAGCTTTTTTAGAGAAATACTAGCTGATAACTTCTAAATCCAAAGAAAAGAACCATAGAATACAGCATTCTAAATGCAAAAGACCTACACCAAGAAACATATTTTAAAACTATCAAAAGTCGGTGATAAAGAAAAAATATTAAAGGCTGCTAAGGAAAAAAGCATGTAATCTACAAAGGCACTGCCACCAGGCTATCATCAGAAACTCTACAGACCAGGAGAGTGGAACAACATACTCAATATACTGAAAGATAAAATGACCAACCAAGTATATTGTACCCTGCAAAATTATCTTTCAATTATGATGGAGAAATGAATGTTTCCCCCAGAGAAATAAAAGCTAATAGAATCTAGCACTACCACACTTGCCTTATAAGAAGTTTTTTAAAATGATAAAATAAATATATAAACAATGAAAGAAAAAGCAAGAGCACACAAAACATTGAGTTTAATGACAAATAGAAAAACAGAATTGGAAGCAGAAAAAAAACAATATGAGACAATAAAAAGGATCAAAATGGAGGAATACAAAAGGTGGAATCTATATAGGCAAAGTTGACAAGATAATACCATGACTAAAAATAATCTTAGACATGAAAAGCTTTATATAACCCTCATGCTAGCTACAAAACAAAAATTCTGGAACAGAGATAAAAGAAAAAAAAATAGTGGGTTACGCCAGCCACTTTTGACTGACACAGTCCACTTACATCCCAGGGATGTGGGTTCATGTCCCAGGGCCAAAGGAAACAACCAACGTTAACAGCTAAATAAAATAAATAAAGTTCTTATTCCTCCTCCTCCCTTCCTGGCTGTTTGTTTCTGCTCTCCTTCATTCCTGCCTGCACCTTTCCTTTAAAAAAAGAAATGGAGAGAATCACCAGAGAAAATTATATAAATGAAAAACTAGATAGAAATCAAAGGGAAAATACAAAAATATAGAACAACCAAAAAACAAGAGAAAAATGACAGTAACAAGGCATCATGTATCGATCATCATCCTAAATGTGAAAGGACTAAATCATCAATCAAAAGACATAGACTGAATAGATGGATCAAAAAAGAAGGCTCATCTGTATTATCCTTTAAGAAACACAAATCTAAAGACAAATATAGACTCATAATGAAAGGGTGGAGTAAAGTATATCAAGCAAATAATGATGAGAAAATGGTAACAGCTATATTCATATCAGATAAAAATATTTGCAACCAAAAAAGGTATCAAGCATGTTGTCTGATCACAGTGTTATGAAGATAAAATGCAATCACAAAAGGAAAACTGGAAAAATCTTAAACGTGGAGATTAAACAACATGCTGCTTAAAAACTCTTGGGTCAATGAGGAAATCAAAGGAGAAATAAAAAAAAATTATCAAGAGACAAATGAAAATGAAGATACGAGCTACCAGAACCTATGAGAAGCACAAATGTTACCACTAAGAGGAAATTATATAGCAATACAGTTCCACATCAAAAAACAAGAAAAGTCTCAAATAAGCCATCTAACCTCTGAAGGAACTCAGAAAAGAACAAATGAAGCCAAAAGTCAGTAAAAGAAAGGAAATAATAGAAGTTAGAACTAAAATAAATTAAACAGAAATAAAAAAGTCAATACAAAAAATAAACGAAATTAAGAGCTGCGTTTTTGAAAAGATAAACAAATTTGATAAACTGTTAGTCTGGCTTACTAAGAAAAGTAGAGAAAGCGCGCTAATAAAAAGAACCAGAAATGAAAGAGGAAAAGTTATAGCAAACTATTATGACCATCTATATGGGAACAAATTAGACAACTTAGAAGAAATGGACAAATTCTTAGAATCCTACCCCTTCCAAGACTGAACCTGGAAGAAATAGCTCAACTGAACAGACCAATCATGAGGAAAGAAATAGAAACAGCAATCAAACCCTCCAAGAGTCAGATGACTTCACTGGTGAATTCTACCAAACTCTCAAAAAATATCTAATACCTAATACTTCGTAAGTCCCAACCAGAACAATTACAGGCAAGAGAAGATATAAAATGGATCCAAGTTGGAAAAAAAGAAGTAAAACTATCACTATCTGCAGATGACATGAAAGCATACAATAAAAACCTAAAGATTCCGCTAAAAACTACTAGCAAGAATGAGTAGAGTAAAGTAGCAGGGTACAAAATCAATGCACAAAAATCTATTGTGTTTCCATATGCTGTATGAAAACAATGCATTAGAAGAAAGAAAAAAATTAAATCTCATTTATAATTGCATCAAAAAAGATAAAATGCCTGGAAATAAACGATAAAGAAAGTGAAAAACTTGTCCACTGAAAACTGTTAGACATTGTTAAAGTAAATAGAAAACAAAAAAATGGAAAGATGTTTCATATTTATGGATTAGAAGATTAACATTGTTAAAATGGCCATCTTACCTAAAGCAATATACAGATTCAATGTAATTCCAGTGATAGTTTTCAAAGAAATTAAACAATAATAAAATGAATGCAAAAACACCAAAGACCCCAAATAGCCAAAACAATAAATCCTGACCAAAAAAAGAAGGAAAATGGAGGTATCACACTTCTCAACACAAACTACAACACAAAGCTATAGTCATCAAAACAACATGGTATTGGAATAAAAACAGATACACAGGCACATCTTGGTGGAGTAGCGATTAGTTCTAGTGCCTCCAGCTGAGTGCATTCCACATATATCCCAATGACCCAAGTTCAAGTCCTGGGGCTGGGGAAACAACCAAGATGTACCACTAAAATTAAAAAATAAAATAAAAATGCTTCTCCTCTCTCTTCCTGCCTACTTGCCTACCCACCTTCATTCCTACCAGCACTTCTCCTTTAAAAAAATAAATAGATCAGTGGGGTAGAATTAAGAATTGAGAGCTCAGAAATAAACCTATGGACAGTTAACTTACATTAAAAGAATCAATAGTATACAATGTAGGTTGACCACATATCAAAATGGGACAAAACTAGATGGGGCTTTTGGGCCCCCTCAATAGACTGAGTCTAAGGCAACTCAACTGCCCCTGATGACTCGCATTGCAGACAGCCCTGACTTATTAAAAATGGGATAAAATTTATGGTCAAAAATATGAAAACAAATGGTACTGCCCCATTTAAAACAAGATGTATGGCCAGCCTAATACAGTGGAGAAAGAAGAGGCTCTTCAACAAGTGGTGTTAGGATAACTGGAAATTCACATGCAAATGGATTTAACTAGACCAAAACTTTACACTGTACAAAAAATAATTCAAAGTGGATTAAAGACTTGAATGTAAAACCTGAAACTATAAAATACTTAGACGAGGCATTCCCTGGTGGGTCAGGTGGTAAGCCCATGCCTGGGGTGCAGTCCACATACAGCCCAAGGACCTGGATTCACAGGCCAGGGCCTAGGGGGGAATATTTAAATGAACTGCTAAATAAATTAAATGCTTCTTCCTCCCCTGTAGCTTCCTTCCTACCTGCTCCCCGCCTTCCTTCCTTCCTCCTTAAAAAATACTTAGAAGACAACATTGGCGATAGACTCCTTGACATCAGCTTCAGAGATGCCATTGAGGCTTCAACTCCAACAAGGGAAACAAAAGCAAAAATAAAAAATGAGATTACATCAGACTAAAGAGCTTCTATACAGCAAAAGAAAACAACATGAAAATGAAAACAAAACCTACAAATTGCAAGTCACACATCTACCATGAGATTAGTATCCAAAATATACAAAGAACTCTTACAACACATGAAAAAAAAAGGTCCAGAAAATGGATAGAAGAGTTGAATAGAAAATTCTCCAAAAAAAAAGCAAAACAGAGGGTCAACTTCCAGCCGGGGACTCAATAAGAAGCACTTTGGAGTCACTCCCCATAGACAATGAAAAAAAAAATCACCTATTTTCCTGAGACAAACACCAAGAAAAAAATAGCACTTCAACTGGAGATAGAACAGATGAAGACTAACAGTGGTTGAAGGCTCTGGCGGGGTTCTCAACTAAGTCACAGATTTGGATTTGGGACGGAGCTCCGGGGTCTCCGGAGGCGTGGTGGGCGGAGGTTAGGGATTTTGGGACCAGCTGCGGAGGCAGGGAGAGGCAGGCCCAGTGGGGCTGAGGTGGGGAGTCTCGGAGGGCCGACTGGGAGGGGATGAAAAGGAGAGCCAGCACACCCAGAGCTGAGCTGAGCCCATGCGGTAAAACTGCACTGGGCTTGCCCATAACGGGAAATCAGCTGAAGAGCTCAAACCTCTCTCACCATTTCGCACCAGAGCCTGGGGTCCACCAAGCAGAAACCCTGCCCACCTCACATCCACCCACCAGAAATCCCTCCCATCGAGTGCCCTACCCCCTGGATTGCAGTGAGCAGGCAGTACCAAGCCTCAGCGCTACCTTGTTGGTAGAGGCGAAACTGCAACCTCAATGCCAATCCTGGGCAAGTCAAACTTACTCAATGCCAGGGAAATGGAACCCTCAGAAATATAAACAGAATGCGGAATAGAGCAAAGGTACAGAGAAATATACATGAAATGATCGATCCAATAAAAAACCCAAGGGAAAATCTAAATATAGCAGACTTTTGTAAATTACTTGAAGAGAAATTTAGTGTAATGGTGATTAATATACTCATGGGAATCCAGAAATCAGTAGAGGCTGTAAACAAGAATGTCAGGAAACAAAGAGAAGAATTAAAACAAGACATCAAACAGGTAAGACATAATATGGCTGAATTAAAGAACTCAATAGAGGGACTCAACAATAGGATGGATGGAAGCTTCCAATAGAATCAGCCATTCAGAAGACAGGACAGGGAAACTCAATCAAGAAAACCAGCCAAGAGATCAAAAAAAAATTTCAAAAAATCAAAGACAGCATTCGAGACCTCTGGGATAACATCAAAAGGAACAATATTCACATCACAGGGGTCCCAGAGGAAGAGAGAAAAAAGGGGGCAGAAACCATATTTGAAGAAATGATAGATGAGAGCTTCCCCAATTTGAAGAATGAAGCAGCCTCCAGATCCAGGAAGCTCAAAAAGTTCCTAATAAAAGAAACCCAAACAAAAATATACCTAGACACATCATCATCAAAATGTCAAAAATGCAAGATAAAGAAAGAATATTAAAAGCAGCCAGAGAAAAATGTGTCACATACAGAGGAGCCCCCATAGGATTGTCAGCATACTTCTCAAATGAAACTCTAAAGGCCAGAAGGAAATGGCATAATATATTTAAAGTACTGAAAGAAAAGTAGTTGCAACCTAGGATACTCGATCCAACAAGATTATAATTCAGAACTGAAGGAATGATAAAAACCTTTTCTGACATGCAAAAGTTAAAAGAATTCATCACCACAAAACCAACTTTGCAAAAAATATTAAACAATGCTCTATAAAGCATAAATAAACCACACAGAATAACAGAAAGGTAGCAAATATTGAAAGTTGGGAGGAAGGGAGAACAAAAATTTGAATAGTTACAGTGGGTGGAAGACTAATCTGCTTTCAAATTGAATTAGAAAGTAAACATAGAACTATGAATGCTAACTTCAGGGTAACCTCAAAGTATATCCCCAGGGAAAAGGCAAAGAAGAAAACAAAAGGCGAAATCAATCAAAACATAATTGCACCCATCCAACCTAAGAGAAAGAGAACAAAGGCATCATCTGGGACAACATACAAAAGACAAATTATAAATTGACACTAAGCGGCTCTGTATCAATAATCACCCTAAACGATAATGGACTGAACTCACCAGTCAAATGACACAGAGTGGCTGGATGGATTAAAAAGCATAACCCAACCTTCTGCTGCATTCAGGAAACCCCGCTTCTTCCAAAAGATAAATAAAGGCTCAAAGTCAATCACCGGAAGACAATCCTACGGTCAAATGGCAACCTCAAATGAGCAGAAACAGCTATACTCATATCAGATGAAACAGACTTCCATCTAAAAAGCATAACAAAAGACAGAGATGGACACTATATAATGACTAAAGGATCAATCCAGCAGGAAGACATAATACTTATTAATATATATGCACCAAATGAAGGAGAATCAAAATATATCAAGCAAGTATTCTTAGACCTGAAGAGAGACATGGACAGTAACAGTAACAGTGGTGGACATCAACACTACACTTACAACAATGGACACATGAACCAGGCAGAAAATTAACAGGGAAACAGTCACTTTAAATGACCATCTGGAACTGATAGGTCTAACAGACAAATACTGAGCACTTAACCCAACAACGACAGATTTCACTTTCTTCTCAAGCATGCATGGGGCATTCTCAAGGATAGATCGTATGCTGGAACACAAAACATCTCTCAACAAATTTACAAAGGGTGAAGTCATACTAAGCATCTTTGACCACAATGGCCTAAAATGGAACTCAGTCACACAAAAAAGCTGGAAGACCCCAAACCAATTGGAAACTCAACAATATGCTCCTGAAGGACTCTTGGGTAAAAGAGGAAATCAAAGAGGAACTTAAAAAATACTCAGAGGCAATTGAGAATGAGGACACGAGCTACCAGAATCTATGGGATGCAGCAAAAGTGGTACTAATAGGAAAGTTCATCTCAATCCAGGCCTCAAGAAACAAGAAAAATCGCAAATAAACTATTTAACTCTGCATTTAAAACAACTAGAGAAAGAACAATTAAATATCCAAAAATCAGCAGAAGAAAAGAAATAATCAAACTTCGAGCAGAAATAAATGAAATACTAAACAAAAAGACAATCTAGAAGATCAATGAAACCAAAAGTTGGTTCTTCGAAAAAATAGACAAAATTAGCAAGCCATTGGCTAGACTCACAAAGAAAAAAAGAGAGAAAAACTCTCATAACTGGAATCATAAATGAAAGGGGAAAAGTACAACAGATACCACAGAATTTCAAAACATCATAAAGGACTACTATGAACAATTCTACGCCACAAAAGTGGACAACCTTGAGGACATGGACAGATTTCTAGAAAAGTATAGTCTACCAAGACTGAACCCAGAAGAATTGGAAAACTTGAACAGAACAATCACAAGCAAAGAAATTAAAGAAGCAATCAAGGGCCTCCCCAAAAAGAAAAGCCCAGGACCAGATGGCTTCTCCATTGAATTCTACCAAACCTTCAGAGAAGAATTAACACCTATTCTTCTCAAGCTCTTCCAGAATATTGAAGAACAGAGAACTTTCCCAAATACTTTTTATGAGGCTAACATTACACTGATCCCAAAAGCCAACAGAGACGGCACCAAGGCAGAAAATTACAGCCCAATATCTCTAATGAACATAGATGCAAATATTCTCAACAAAATATTAGCAAACCAAATTCAACAATGCATCAAAAAGATCATCCATCATGACCAAGTGGGATTCGTCCCCAGGATGGTTCAACATATGTAAATCTATCAGTGTCAAACACAATATCAACAAGAGCAAAGAAAAAAACCACATGATCATATCAATAGACGCAGAGTAAGTTTTTGATAAAAACCAATCAATTTATGATAAAAAAAATCCTCCACAAAATAAGGCTGGAAGGTACATACTTCAACATAATAAAGGCCGTATATGAAAAACCCACAGCTAACACCATAGTTAATGGTGAAAAATTGAAAGCCTTTCCTCTTAGGTCAGGAACAAGACAGGGTTGTCTACTCTCACCACTGCTATTTAACATTGTACTGGAGGTCTTAGCCAGAGCAATTAGTCAAGAAAGGAAATAAAAGGAATCCAAATTAGGAAAACAGAAGTAAAACTCTCATTATTTGCAGATGACATGATTATATATATTGAAAATGCCCAAAACTCTATCAAAAAACTTCTAGAACTCATCCATGAATAAAATACAGTGGGAGGTTACAAAATCAATGCATAAACATTCATCATGTTATTATATGCAAACAACACGTTAGAAGAATATGAAATCATGAAAAATCACACCAATGAAACTTTTGATTTTATTGATCTCTAGATTGTCTTTTTGTTTTGTATTTCATTTATTTCTGGGTATATACTTAAAAGGAAGTAAAAGATCTGTACAATGAAAACTACAAATCCTTCTTAAAAGAAATAGAGAAGGACACAAAGAAATGGAAAGACATCCCCTGCTCGTGGTTGGGAAGAATCAATAGCATTAAAATGGCCATCTTACCCAAAGCAAAATACAGGTTTAATGAAATCCCCATTAAAATCTCGTGGGCTTATTTCCAGTAAATAGAACGAAAAATCTTAAAATTTGTGTGGAGCAACAAAACACCCCGAATAGCCAAAGCAATCATTAGAAAAAAAGAATGAATCCAGAGGGATTACACTTCCAGACTGAACTATATTACAAAGCAATAGTGATCAAAACAGTATGGTACTGGAGTAACAACAGAGGCACAGGTCAGTGGAATAGAATTGAATCACCAGAAATTGACCCACTCACATACAGTCAGTTAATCTATGACAAAGAAGCCAAAAGCATACGATGGAAAAAGGAATGTCTCTTCAACAAAAGGTGTTGGGCAAACTGGACAGCTGCGTGCAAAAGAATGAAGCTAGACCACTCTCTAACACCATTCACAAAAATGGATTAGACACTTGGACGTAAGACCAGAAACCATAAAGCTCTTAGAAGACAACACAGGAAAGACTTTCTATGACATCAGTTGTAGACAAGTCTTTGGGGACTCAACTCCACCATCAAGGGAAATAAAAAGGAAAATAAACAACTGGAACTCCATCAAGCTAAGGAGCTTCTTCGCGACAAAAGAAAACCTCACCAAAACCAAAAGGAAACCTACTAACAGGGAGAAGATATTTATTTGCATTCGATATTTCCGACAAAGACTTAATATCTAAACTATACAAAGAAGCCATAAAACTCAACAACAGAAGACCAGGCAATCCAATCAAAAAATGGAGGAGAAATTAGAGAGACACTTTTCTGAGGAGGATATACAGATGGCCAACAGTCACATGAAATTATGTTCCTACCTGCTGGCTACCAGGGAAACGCTAATTAAAACAGCAACTAGGTATCATCTCCCCCCTGAAAGACTGGCTATTATCCAAAAGTCTGGAAACAACAAATTCTGGCAAGGATGTGGAGAAAAGGGAACACTTTTGCACTGTTGATGGGAGTGCAAATTGGTGCATCCCCTGTGGAAAACAGTTTGAAGATTCCTCAAAACAACTGAAGATGGAAATTCCATAGGATCCCATCATTCCACTTCTGGGCATCTACCCAAATGTTACAAAAGCGCCCACCCAAAGAGATGTATGTATCCCCATGTTTATTTCGGTCCTATTCACAATAACTAAAAACTGGAAATCACTTAGGTGCCCAACATCAGATGAATGGATACAGAAGATGTGATACATATATACAATGGGACACTACGCAGCCCTTATAAGAGAGGAAACCCTGTTATTTGAATCAACCTGGATGGAACTAGAGGGGATGATGCTCAGTGAAACAAGTCAAAAGAAGAAAAATAGATACCAGATGACTCACTCACAGATGGAGTGTGAAGACAAAACAAAGGAACAGATGAAACATAACCAACCCTGAAACATTTGCAACAGAACTGAGGTGACCAAAAGGGAATGGAGCAGGCAGGGGCAAATGGTGGCAGAGGTCACTGGACAATGAACAAGAACACTTGGTGATTTGGTGGAGGGAATGGTGTGTTGAAATATATCTAAGAAATGGGAAACTTATACGTAGGAAACTATTCAGATGTGTAAAATAATTTCTATAATAAAAAATAAATTAAAAAATCATACAGATGATGCATTTGCATGCATATGGTATATGAAAAAATGCTCATCATCACTTACTATTAAGGAAATGCAAATCAAAACCACAATGAGATTTCATCTCATAGCTATAAGAATTGCCAATCTCAAAAAGACAAGAAGCAAAGTTTGTTGGGAATGTAGACAAAAGGGAACCCTTGTACAGTGTTGGTGGAAATATGCAACCATTGCCAAAAACGGTATGGATATTTCTTAAAAAAAAAAAAGGAAATTCCATATGTTATTTCACTTTTTGGTTTTACCTCAAAAATACTAACTAGAAGATATATCTGCACCCCCATGTTCTTTGCCGCTTTATTCACAATAATCAAGAGTTGGAGACAACCCAAGTGCCCATTGTCAATAGTAGATAAAGAAGATATGGTATATGCTTGACGGATTACTATTCAGTTATAAAAAATTGCTATTTGCAATAACATGATGGATCAAAAGGACAATAGTTAAATGAAATAAGTCGGAAGAGAAAGACAGTATGGTTTCACTCATGTGTGAAAGATAAAAATCAAAACTAATAAAAAAAACAAAACAAGCTGTTAGACTATAAGGACAAAGTAATGGTAACCAGAAGAGAATGCGGAAGAGAAGAAAAATCAGGTACAAGGCTCAATACATAATGAATGATGGAAACTAGACTTTTGGTAGAGAACATAATGTTAAATACAGATGTTGATTGATAAGGCCGTATATCTGTATACCTGGAACCTATATAAGACTCAGACTGAGTAACATATAAACCTGAGGGAACAGAGAGCAGATCAGTGGATGTGTGAATAATGGGCAGTGGGAGCAGGATCTGGAAGCTGGTGACCTGCTCTTGTCTGAAAGCTGATGAGACAGTCTCACAGTTCATTCTAGATGACTAAATGTCACTGCTCCATTTTCCCCGTGGGAGTTACAAAGGTGAAGCTTTTCCTATTTTCAGTTAAAAAGCCAATAGGCTTTTATCAGCATCACTGGAAAAATAAATCAGCCACATGGGAATGGAGCTGGACTCATGGGGGCAGCAAGTGGGCATGGAAGAATCCCTAGCACCACACTGAGCCACTGCCAGGCATGTAGACTATTGCTAATGTGCGCATCACTAGAGGACGTTCTTGAATGAACCAGACCCACCTAAGGATGTAAGAGAAAGATTGAGATGAAAGTTGTTGGGACATCTGGGTGACTTCAAACCCAACCCCCCACAAATGATGCTATGATGAACATCCTTGTACTTAGTCCTTCAAAGGCTGTGTGACAATTTCCCAGACACAGAATTGGTGGGGCTCGGAGGCGGGCGCACTCGTTTGCCTCAGACATGGCAGATAGCTCTCTGCTTGAGTGCAGACACCTGCACTGAGTCCTTAGAGCATTTGGGGATGTCTCCTTTTGTAAATTGCCTGTTCTTATCCTTTGACATTTACAAAATCTGGGTTCCTGCTCTTTTATTGACATTTACAAAATCTGGATTCCTGCTATTTTATTGATATTGTGTATCTATTAACAATTTTTTATAACTATGGTAATTTTTATACTTTTGTCCTTTATTATATAGAATTACGGAATTAAGACACCAAGCTATTACGATGTTACAACATTTTGTATTTAGTTATATTTTTACCTTTACTAGTATGCTGTCTATTTTCATATTCATTCCATTAATTAACATCCTTTCATATCAGCTTGAAAAACTTTCAATATTTCTTGTAAGGCATATCCCTAGGCTTTTTTTTTTCTGGAAAAGTCTTTATCTCTCCCTCATTTTTTAAGAAAGGTACTGGCAGGAAGGTGAGTAGGCAGGCAGGGAGAGGAGGAATAGGCACTTTATTTATTTATTTGGTTGTTCACATTTGTTGCTCCCCGGGATCCACAACTCGAGACACCTCCTTCCACCACTCCCAGCAGGCTTCTGGAAGGAAGTGCTTCCTTTCATCAGCCCAGTTCTGTGCTTTCTCAGAACTTTTCTATGGTTATGCCTGTACCACACCTCTTGCTCCCTCTTGTGGCCAGGACCTCAAGCTTTCATGCCTTCTCCACCCTGCAAAGCCACCCTGGGTGCTGACAGGCAGACACCCATTTGCTCTCCCTGGGGCAGAGCTGAGCGCTCACTCTGTGTGCTTTCTCCCAATTCCAGTCAGGCCAAGGATGCACCAAGATGTGCATCAAGGCTAGTTATAGTGTTGGAAAAGGCAGCCGTGTGACCCCACTCAGACACATGAAAATACATCTTGGGTATGAATACATTCTCACAAGAGACAAAGCAACCTGGCCACCTTCTGTGGGAATGTGTCCTTGTTTCCGACCTCACGTGCAGTCCTTTGTGCGGCTTATGTACATGCGACATATGGCACCTGGCCAGGCCCCATTCTATATATGTCCACTGCAAGGAGGAGATGACATCCTTTGCTAATTCTGCAGCACAAGAAGGGTACACTCAGGCCAGTGGCCCTGCAGCAACTGCCGGGAGTGACAATCACTGGGGCAGCTGATCTTGCTCTCTCTCTTCTATGTGAACAACGTGTCCCAGCCACTGCCTAACTGCTGTGTTTTCCTCGACAACTTTGATGCCAAGAAGCAGTGGGCAGAAGTGCTCTGATTTCTACACCCAGTAACAGGCAACAGACCCCACTTGCTCAACTATAGAAGCTTTTCATAAGAATCCCTTTATCAAGTTGAAGACACTCCCTTTTCTTCTCTTTAAATGAACGGTGCAGGCAGGATTATATTATGGTGAGCTGACAGGCAGGCAGGAAGAGAGAGGTGAAAGAAGCATTCTATTTTATCTCCATTTCAGTGTTCACACTAGTTGCTTTACCCGCCAGACTGGGACTCGAACCCAGGGGTATGTGGCATGCATCCTTCAGAGACGATCAACCTAACTGCTGCTCCACCAGAGCGTTTCAACACTCCCTTCTATTCCTAGTTTCTTATTTCGTGTTAATTCATGAAGAACTACTGAATTGTGTTCAAGTGCTTTTTTGCACCTACTGTAATAATCACATGGATTGTCTCCTTTATTCTGTTATACGACACTTCACGTTGATTGGTTCCCTATGTCACGCCAACCCTGAAGTTATAGAATAAGCCATACCTGCCTACAGTGTGGTGTCTACTGATATATTTTTCACTTTGATTTATAAAAATTTTGTTAAGGATCTTTGGATCGACACTGACATTGGTCCGAAGTTCCTTTAGGGTAGGATATCTTTGGGTTTTGTTTCAGAATGTGATTGCTCCCATAGCTCTCTTTCAGAATTGTGTGAGACTTACACAATTTCTTCCTTAAATGTTTCTGAGAAGTAACCAGTATGGAATCCAACCTGGAGCTTTCTTTATGAGAGATTTTTACCAATTTGTTTTCTTCCATCAGTATAGACAGAGTTCCACAGATACTCTTTTATCTTCTTTTTCACTTTTATCAAGCTGTCTTTCAAGGAATTTGTCCATTTCATCTAAGTCGTTCAACTTATTGACACATATTGCTCATGATATCCATTTCTTATCGTTCTGATAAGATCCTGGAGGATCTGATGTTCCTTTTTGTATTTCAGGTGCAGGTTTCTCCACTATCCAAAAGTAGAGTATCCCTCTGAAAGCTTTTATAAGTCAAAATAGCAAAAGTGAAGAAGATGGACATTATTTTCACTGCAAAAACCAGTATCTGTGGGGAGCAATAAGGGAAAAATTTAGTTTAGATAATCAATGCCTTGGCAATGAAACAGAAATCTTGGCGCCTAGAATGTCAGGTGCCCTCCAGCGAGGAAAACCTTGAGTAGAGGGGTTTCTGATGTATTGCCAAAACTTATTAGTTTAGATAATCAATGCCTTGGCTGTGAAACAGAAACCTTGGCATCTGGAATGCCAGGTGCCCGCCAGCAAGGAAAACCTTGGCTGGAAGGGTTTCTGATGACGTGCCGAGATTTAGGAGTTAAAGGTCAGACAGGTAGATGAGACCTTCTGTACCTGTAGTACAAACTTCTGCGTGACCACAGCTATGTGAACAATGATTGCAAAAATAGTTGATTTATGTCTTGTGCTTTTTCAAAGAAGAATTCCCTTGTGTAATGACAATAAATATGCAAGGAGTCAGTCATATGCTTGGGGTGACAGTCCTTAGAGTCTGCTCAGCCTCTGACCCCTCTTTCATTCTTAGTCTCTTGTCTTTCTCAATCTTTCGTGGCCCCCTTCCTTCTCCCCTGTTCTCCCAGACAGGAATCCCAGCGAATATCCTCCTCCTAGTTCTTTCAGTTAGATAACAGGTATGCATGTGGGTCTTTTGTAAAAGTAAAATGACATAACACTACCTTTCAGAAACCTAAAAGATACTTGCATTGGTCATTTGTACCTTCTCCCTTCTTTCCTTAATCAATTTTGCTATTGGTTTATCAGTTTTTTGGCTTTTTTCCAAAAGCCAGCTTTTGGTTGTTATATTTTCTCTATTATATCTCCATCTTCTATTTCCCTAATTTCAGCTCTTATATTTCTTATTCCCTCTCTTCAGCTGACCTTGGATTCATTTTCTCTTCTTTTCCTACCTTCTTTTTGTAAGAGGAAGGAAGCAGAAAGGAGGAGAGAGGAGAAAGAAGCACTTTTTAAATATTTAGTTGTTCATTTGGGTTATTCAAGCTCCTTCCTCACTCCAGTCCTACTCCCCCCACATCCACTCACTTCTATACCCCATCCCCAAAGCCCCATCCCCCCACACCATCCCCCCAAATCAGGTCTCAAACTCAGTCATTGATCTTTACATTAACTACACAGCAGCCACAGACTTAACACCTGAGCCACCAGGACACAACTTCCTAGCTTCTTAAGGTGAAAGATTAGGTCATTGATCTTTTGCCTGTCTTTCATTCTAATATAAATGTTTAAATCTACCAATTTCTCTCTAAGCATTGCTTTACATATATCGTCAATTTTGGGGTACATTGTGACATAAGTTCATTTAAAATTTTTTGTAATTTACTTTATGAGTTCTTTGACCATGATTATTTTTGTCTATGTTTGCTTTGGACTGAAATGTGTTCTCAAAACAAATCACATGTTGAAGACCTAACCCTCAATATGACCGCATTTGAAGACAGGAACTTAAAGGAGGTAATTAAAGTTAAATGAAGACATAGGGTGGGACTTAATCCTGCAGGGTTGGTAGCCTTATAAGAAGAGAAAGACAGTTTCTCTCTTTACATCACATGAGGACACACACAGAGAAGCCAGGAAGAGATCCCAACAGAACCTGAGAACAAATGAATATCTGTTATTTAATCCACCCAGTCAATGGTATTTTCGCCTGACAGCCCAAATTACAGAGAAATGTGTTTCTCATTTAATTCCATTATAGTCAGTGGAAATGCTTTATGAATTCAGTCTTTTTAAAACCTATTGCGATTTGTTCTACAGCCCGGCATATCATCTATTCCGATTCATATGCACTTGAAAATCATGTATATTCTGTTGCGGCTGGGTGAATGTCCTATCAAAAAACTTTTTTAAGAGAGGGAGGAAGGAAGGAAGGAAGGACGGAGACGAGGATACACCTTTAGTTATTTATTTTTGGTTTTCACCCCAGCCCAAGTCTTGAACCCAGGTCCTTGGACTGTGTGTAGCTTGCATACCAGTGTCTCAGCCACCTAAGTTTTATTCATAGTGTTGTTCTGATCATCTTTATCTTTGCTGACTTTCTGTCTACTTGTTTTATCCATTACTGAGAATTAAGTGTTGACACTCACTCGGGAGTCTTGAGCACAGGGGTGCCGCTATCCGACCTCGGTTTTAGGAAGGATGCCGGCTACTGAGATGAGCTAGCACAATTGGATCCAGAGAAGAGGTTGTCATCATAACCCATGCATGAACTGCCAGTGGCTTGGGTCAGGGTGTTTGCCTGTCGGGTCTTCACCTGACAGAGTAGCAGACACATTTGCCAAACTAGCATGCGCCCCGGGAGGTGCAGCTACAGCAAAGGCGTGGGGAAAGGGGGACACTTCAATTTCACACTACAAGCATCGCTCCTCACCTGATCAGTCCTATCTTTCTTTTCTCTTTTTTTTTTTTTTTTTTTTTGTGGAAGTTGACAGGGAGGGGAAAGTGTAAAGACACACGAGTGCCTGAAGAGAGAAGGAGAGAGAAGGAAGAAGCATTTTTTTTTTATTTATTTTTTTATTGAGTTGTTCAACTTGGTTGCTCCCCAAGGTCCCTGGTAGTAAAACCCCAGTCCTTGGGAGGTATGTGGACAGTGTCAGCTGAAAACCTCAGACCTAACTGCTAAGGCATCAGGGGTGCCAATTTTTTAAAAGATGCTCTGAGTCTAACATTATATTCTGTAAATTCTAAGACCTTGCAGAAGTAGCAAACCTTCCACAGACTCTACTATGTTTTCCTGTTTTGAAAACAATCCCCTTGAAGCTGCCCCGCCGACACCGGCCTCCAGAATGCAGCCGCACACAGTGCTATTTGGAGTCATCTACAGTCACCAGCCACTGAGAAGCGACCTTTACACTGTGCAGATCTTACACGTCCCCACCCTGGGACCGCAGGAAAGCTTGTTCTCGCTAAAGAAAATGCCCGTTTTCTTTGTGAACATGGCCCACCTGTGCATATCTTTATAAACCTCAAATTCCCTTTAAAACTTTGTTCCCTTCTTCTGTTGGCTGCAAAATGAACCCAACATGGACAAAACCCATCATTAATTTGAACTCTTGGTATTTGTCTTAAAACACATGTTTTAACAAATGCATGTTTAAGGTTTTTTTCAGGCTCCTGTAGCTTTTACTGCATTGTTTGCCTTGTTACTGCTACGGCTGAGCACTGGAATAGAGATTATTCTTGGACATGCTGACTTGATATTTCTATTTCACATCCAAGTAGAGAGGGATAGTCAGCAGTTGGCTATAGGGGTCTGAAGCTCCAGAAGGTGGTCTGCACTGGAGATAGATCTTTCCAAACTCCCAGCACATCAGCTGGGACACACTTGCGAAGGGAGGCAGTAAGTGGGTGTAGAGGGTGAGGTGGTCCAAGAACCAAGCCCCCAGCGTCCTGCCCTGGAGCCTGGGTGACGTGACAGACTGGTCTCCTTGCTCTTTATACGCAAACACCCATTTATTTAACTTAGCACCACCGCGCCGTGTCCCGCTGTAGACCTGTGTCCCCCAGGGAGTCGCCAAGGACTTCCGGCCCGCATCAAGGAGTCTGGACAGTGGAAGGCGGACCACGTCACAGCCCTGTTCAAACCCCGGGCCTCAGGGCCCCCAGGGCCTTACCACCTTCCCAGGCTTTGCCGTCCCGTGTGCCCCATCCTGGGAACCCGCGCCACCCTTCTCCGCACGGGTGGAAGCGGGGTGACGAGGGGAGCGGCAGAACGGGGGTGCTCTGGACCAAAAGGTTAGCATTGAGGAGATCCAGGTGAGAGAGAGCTCAGTTCTGATGAAGGAAGGAGGG
>RJWH01009939.1:0-19451 GCA_004363575.1 Solenodon paradoxus
AGAATTCTTGGATAGAATTGACTACTTCTGTATGAAGCACTTGATTGATTTGGCTTCCAGGACCTCACTCTCCTAATTTTCTTCCTATGTCACTAGTTGCTTATCAGATTCTGCTAAGCCCTCCTCCTATCCTCAGTCTTTTTCTTCTGAAGTATTATAGAGTAAATCCTCAGACATCTTGGCATTGCTTCTTTAAATATTTCAGTATACATTTCTAAAAAAGAACATATTCTTACATAATTATCATACATTTACATTTAATAAAATAAATATTTGATATCTAATATGCAATTCATATTCAAATTTTTCACATGGTCTTAAGTAATTTTATAATTGGTTTGTTTGAAGTAGGATCCAAAGAAGGTTCACACACTGTATTTGCTGTATTTTTTTCTTTCTTTTTATTGTTTTATTCTTTTTAAGGAAAGGTCCAGGCAAGAATGAAGGCTAGGTAGGCAAGCAGGCAGAAAGACAGAGGAGGAAGAAGCATTTTCGTTTATTTTTGTTTTAGTTGTACATCTTTGCTGTTTCCCTTGACCCTGGGATGTGAGCCCAGGTCCTTGGGATGTATGTGGACTGTGCTTGACCAGAAGTGGCAAACTTAACCACTACTCTAGCAAGGCCTGCCTGGCTATATTTCTTAAGCCTCCTTTAATCTGGAACAGTCCCTTTGTACCTCACTCTCACTTTTATTTCTATGCCAGTGATTTGGATTAGTTTGATGGTTTCCTTGTAGTGTCATTAGCTTGTTTTCCTAGTTCCTGTAGTTTAAAGATTTGTAAAGAGTAAGATTTACTATTTGGGGCATGAATACTTCATAGCTGAGGCCATGTATTTCCAATTGCATCATATCAGGAAGCATGTAATTCCTGATTTTCTGCCTCTTCGTAATGCTAAGATCGATTGATGGGTTCAGTTGGTCAGAGGCTGATCACTCTTGCAATGTTGCGTTTCTCCACATTATGATGAATAACTAACATATTTGGTACACCTCAGTGTCCTGTTGCTACCCATTTCCCCATCAACATTTCATCTATTGATAATTGTTGCCCAAATCACTTATTTCAATAGGGATTACAAAATAGTAATTTTTCTAATTTCACCATTCATTCTGTATTCATTAGCTGGAATTTTTCTGTAAATGTTATTAAAAAAGTCAGTTTAAGGAAAGGTTCAGGCAGGAATGACAGCCAGTAGGCAGGTAGGCAGGCAGAGAGAGGAGGAAGAAGCATTTATTCATACATCCCCCCCCCAAGGTCTTGAACTTGGGTCCTTGGTATGTATGTGGACTATAGCCTTATCCACTAGGCCACTAGGGTGTGCCATTCTGTAAATGTTCTTAATGTTAGAGTAGTACCAAGTTGTCTTTTTAAAAATTATACTCCTTCCTTTGGTGATCCTATCCAGTTTCTTGGCTTTAAAGTTCGCTTTGAGAATTTTCACATGCCTGTCTTTAGTCATGACCTCTTCGAAATTCCAGACTCCTGTATCCAACTGCTTACTTTTTATCTCTACTTTATAATAGACATATCAAATTTAACATGTCTCAAACCAAAGGACCATAATCACATGTTCATTTCAATCATTGCAGAAAAAGTGTTTGACAAAGTCTAGCACCCTTTATTATAAAAACACTCAACAAGGTAGGAATGCAAGGTAACTTCCTCTACCTGATCAAGGACATCTACAATACACCCACAACCAACATCAAACTTAATGGTGGAAGACAGAAAGCTTTCTCTCATTATATCAGGAACAAGGTACGGATGTCTGCTTTCTTCACTTCTATACAACATTATAATAGATGTCTAGCCAGGGCAATTAGGCAAGAAAAAGAAATAAAAGGCATGAAGATTGGAAAGAGAAGGAAAACTATTTGTATTTGCAGACAACGTGATCTTTTATAAAGAAAACCCTGATGGCGCACTTCTGTGGCTCAGGCAGCTAAGGTGCAGGCCATAGATCCAGGGCTGAGTTGTAGGATACAAGATCATTATTCAAAATTCAGTTGTATTTCTATTCAAAGCAGTGAATGAGATTAAGAAAACAATTCCTTTTACAATAGCACCAAAGAGAATAAAATGCTTAAGAGTAAATTTATCTGAGTGTGCCCTTGTGGCTCAGGTGACTGAGACACTGGCCTGCAGACCATGTAAAGCTATTGACAAGCTATTATAAAAGCCTTATGGAAATGCAGGGGGCCCAGAATAACCCAAAACAATCTTGAAAAAGAACAGTAACGAAGTCGGAGGGCTCCGTTCCTGATTTCAAAACTTACTAAGTCAAGACAGTGTGATACTTGTAGAAATATAGAGATCGGTAGAATAGAATCGAGAGTCTAGAATCTATTTTCCTAGAAAAAATAAAACATCCATGTTTTACGCATTTACTAGGTGTAGGGGGTTGTGGTTGCTATTGTGTTTTGTTGTTTTTTTTTATGTGTGTGTGTGTGTTTCTGCTCAACAGTCTTTCCCATCCATCACCTTCTGGTGATAGCATCTTCTGGGCCAGGCAAGTAACATTCTTTAGAACTTTTGTTGTGTGCAGGCCGTGGTGGCCTAGTATCCACTAGGTCTGCTGCCTCTGGCTGGCATAGTCCATGTATATCAAAAGGGAAAAAAGAAAAGAACTTTTGCTGTGAAATAGAAGACATGTAGGGAAATGTATGAAATATAAGAGTTCACGTTAATGAATTAGGATTTTAACCACCACCTAAATTGCGATTTATTTTTAGATATATTTTGTCTTTGGTTTTTACGGAAAGGTAGGAATGAAGGCAAACAGACAAGCAGGAAGAGGGAGGAGAAGGAAGCATTTTATTTTATTTTTATTTACTTGCTCACATTGGTTGTTTTCCTTTGGACCTGGGACTTAAACCCAGGGGTATGTGGCCTCTGTTACTTCGGAGGTGGCTGACCTAACTCATCCGGAGTGTGCAATATTCCTGTCTTCATGGAATTATCTTATTTATATCCCCACTGAGGTGGTGACCTGAAGGCACACCTGAGGGTTTAAGACTTCTTTCCAAACAACTCCAGGTTGGTTCAGTTTCTTGAATAAGTGCTTGCTTCAAACCCCAGAGTTTTGCATGCCAATGCTGGCATTAACCAGATAATATTAGACTGGAAGACTAGGGGATGGGAGGTACTAAATGTCTATCCCTACTGTAAAGGGCCTTAAATTGTTCTTGGAGGATTTAAAACATTTTTCAGACTTTATCATGCTAATCAGCATGATAGCTACCAAATGCTCCCACATAATGCAACTGTTTTTCCTACTGAAGAACATTGGGTGGTAATACCCATCTGGATGCTAAAGCACATTTGCTATGCCAGAAGAATATAAAAAAAGATAATTTTGATTTGGACATAATTATTAATTACCTGTTTTTCCAGAGTAATTAGTATGTTGAGCTGCTTTCTGTTAACATGTAAGAGAATGCCATTTTCCTGTTTATTTTGGCAGAGGGAGGTTTGCCCAGTTCAACCAAATTTTTTATCCCTAAGTTACAGAGGGGAACTAGATTCCTGTCCACCTTTACCCACTCTGAAACAGGTCTGTTCTTTTTGCCTGCTTATATTCTCCTTGTGACAGAGTATAAAGGACCCGAAAGAGCAGTTAGAAGCTTGGTTCTATTTTTAGGCCATATAGTTTGGTCCAAATAGTTCTTGTCTGTGGAATCCAAAACCAATGAGACATACAATAAATACTAGAGAAAACCTGACACTGTTTTAAGTGATTGGTCTTATAGGTCAAAGAATATGTCAATGGACAGTGTTAAGCAACAAACCAACCCTTATATAGGCTCCTACCTAAGAGCCCCAGGCCTACCAATATATTTTTTTTTTTTTGGAGAAAACCTTTTGAGAGGACATTTAGCTAGAGTTGATGGTACTTATTTTTTAGCTAAGATAAACCAAAGGTCACAAGTTGGCAGCCCATAAGCCATGTCCTATTCACCTATAAGTTAGGCTGTTCCTTCTCTTAACTAAATTATTGTTTTTTCCAAATTGATCTGCCTCCCACCTACCCATATCCATCCCCTTGAACAAATGACAGTTCCTCAAAGATTTAAACATAGAATTACCATGTGACCTAACAATTTACTCCTAGGTATATACCCAAAAGAATTGGCATGACCTGGTGGAGTAGTGGTTTGGTCAACTGCTTCCAGCTGAAGCACAGGCCACATACATCCCAAGGGCACGGGTTTGCATCCCATGCTGGGGAGAACAACCAAGATGTACGACTAAATGAGAAAGTGCTTCTTCCTCTTCTGTCTGCCTGCCTGCTTGCCTTCATTCCTGCCTGCACCTTTCCTTTAAAAAATAATTGAAAACAAGAACCCAAACAGATACTTGTATGATTGCAGCATTACTGGAGAGCTTGTTGGAGGTGGTAGAAGGGGAATGCAGTTACTCATGCACTCTTGACCCAAGAACACTGCATTGTCTCTATTGGGGAAGGCCTTCCTTCTTAACTGAGTGTGCAGTTTCAGGAGGGACACACATGGAGCAGTGAGGGAGGAAGGGGATACCTGCCCAGCCTGCCAGATCAGCTGAATCAACCCCGGTGATCAGTGGCGTAACAGATGTCAGAGCCAGATCACCCTCACATCCAGTGATGGCATTCTTAATGAGCCAAAAGGAGGAGAGAAAGTCAAGTGTCCATCAACAGATGAATGGATAAACAAATGTGGTATTTACATGCAATGGTTCAGCTTAAAAAGGAGTGAAATTTTGTATGCTATAATACAGATGAACTTTGAAAACATTAAGTGAAATAAGCTAGACACAAATGGACAAATAATGCATCATTCCACTTGTAAATTCACAGAGACAGAAAGTAGGATAGAGGATACCAGGGGCTGGGAATAGGGGGGAATGGAGAGTTGCGAAATGGGTATAGTTTATCTGTTTAAGGTGAAAAAGTTTTAGAAAAAGTTAGTGGTAATTGTTTTACAACATTATGGATATAATCAGTGCCACTGAAGTATAATTAAAAATGGTTAAATGACCCATTTTCTCTTCTGTAGATTTTACCACAATAAGAACCCAGAAATGTATTCTCAGAGTTCTGGAGGCCAGAATCTGAAATCAAGGTGTCAGCAGAGTTTGTTTCTTTTTGGAGACTGAGAGAGAATCTGTTCCATGCCTCCCCTAGCTCTTGATAGCGCTGGCAGTCCTTGGCGTTCCTTGGCTTGTAGCTGTATCACTCTAATCTCTGCCTTTGTCTTCCCATGGCATTTTCTGCTCTGTCTCTGTGTCTCTTTGTGTCTAAATGTTCCTCTTCGAATGACACTGTTATTAACATTATACTTGTTTTAATAACATATCTGTTCTACCAATTTATCTTATTTTTGGATTCATTTTAAAATAAACATGAAAGTATGCATTTGGTGAATTTTGACAAAGGCATACAGCTGTATAATCCAAATCACTGCCATGTTATAGAACATTACCATCACTCCAGAAAGTTCCTTTGGGGCCCTTCCCAGGTCTCTTCCACCTCCAGAGGCAACCACTGCTTTGATGTTCTCTACCATACATTAGTTTTGAAGTTATTCCAGAACTTCGTATAAGTGAAATCACTGTTTCTACTTTTATTCCTGGCTTTTTTGATTCAGCATGTTTTTGAGACTCATACGTGTATGAAATCATGTATGCATTCATATAAATAGTACTTCATTCTTTTTTTGCTATTAAGTAATAAATCCATTGTATGAATAGATCATAGATCATAGCTGGATAGTTGGGGGTTTTCCAGTTTGGGGCTATTAAGAGTAAAGTTGTGCAAAGCAAATGAGCAGACAAAACCAACAAAAAATAACCCTTGGACTTTGAGAACAGAACTGAGGTTACCAGAGGGGAAGAACCAGAGTATGGGAACCAGGTATAGTGGGGGTCTATTGGACAGAGGTGGAAGATTAGAAATTTGGTGGTGGTGGGTGTGATGTGTTATATATTTGATGAAGAATGAACCTGCACACCTAAAACCTATATATAGTGTTATAAAATAATATTACCTCAATAAAAATATATTTTAAAAAGAGTAAAGTTTTGTAGGTTTACAAAATGTCTTAGATGTCCCTTTCACAAGTGGAAAAACTTAATTTTTAAATAATCAGTCTTAACTGTTTGACTGAAATGTGAACCATATTAATTTATAACTTATCCCACAGTCACTATTTAATACTAAGTTTGTATTTGTGAGTGGTTATTATAAAATGTTTCCCATTCCGATTAAAATGGCCATCCCTGGAAGTGAGGTCAAAGGACAGCCATCTTCCCAGGCTAGTTCTTCTACGACCCAGACTTTAATAGAGTAGTTTCCAATATGGGCATGTAAGTCATCTGCACTTTTCAGGCCAGCTATATGTTTTATTGATTCTTATTGAGAATCAGAAGACTTATCAATTGTACCTGAAATACCCACATGCATCTTGACAAGGGAACTGACTAGGCAGAGCTGTATCAAGTAGCTATTTATTAGAGAGCTGGATCAGGATAGGGGAAGCTAAGCTTTTGTGTTAAGATGGAAATAACTCTACTCACCTGCACTGAAATTAGCAGGACCAGGCCTCTGTACCCCAGGTGGCCAAGTGAGAAGAAAAAAGGGCAACTTTTGGTTGCTTTGCATGTAAAGTTCATAAAGATTTGTTGGGTCAGGGTTTTTGCATTCATTGCTTATCCCATGACATTCCAGAACATCATAGGGAATGAATGTTCCAAATGTCTCTCTAGATAAAGGAAAACCTAGTGTTTGTCTCTGCAACTTAAGCTTGTATCTTTTTAACTGATTTGCAAACACTGTTGTGTTTATCTGGATTTAGCTCTGTGGGGAATAGTTATAGTATGACTAATTGACTTCTCTGGGTAGGAAAATTTTACAGCCTGGAAGCCTAGTAGTCTTCGGTGGAGATGAAAGTCTTCTTAAGATATCAGCCAGCTCAGAAGGGTGGTAGGTGAGACAGGATTGTTGAGATGTTGTTGCTGGTTGAGGAAAACATTTGCATCAGGGGAAACAGCTCTGGGGCACCGATGGGTTTAAATGGCCAGTGGGGCAGGGTTTCTTATGGTGAAGACCTCTAGGTGGGATCAGGACCCAGAAATTAGCAGCTGGGCAGTTCTGCCAATTAAAAGGCAGTTTTGCAAGTACAGCAATTGTGGTTAACGTTTCGTGTTGTGTCTCCTTCCTCCAGGAGTTGTTTGTATATAAACTTTCTATACGTCCATTAAAACAGTCCTTAAAGGGAACCATGTTCTAATTTCAGATATAGTCATTAAAATGTAAAGATGTTTGTTTTATTGTTCTTTGCTATAAAATCAAAATCTTTCTTCTGGGTTGATAGTTTTGCATCTCATATTCTTTAACATATTGGAGCTTCACATATAAGCAAATTGGTAAGTAAAAATAAAAACTGACATTTTCTTCTTATACTCTTCCATTGTTTTTTTCCTGCTTGAGATGTGGTTCTTTCTCCTGAGCTGGTCATTCTTCCCTTGTCCTCTTGGCTCCCAAGCTGGCCTGACCTCTCCCCAGACATTCTCCAAGGAGAGTAGGGGAACAATTTTGAAAATCATTTGAGCCCATGAAGTGTTAGCTAAGTTCTCCAGATCATTCAGGATCCTATATGTTATAGAGTGATACAAGCTCACATTATCAATAAAAATGACATGCATTCCTTACAGGACCTAGAAAAGGGAAGTGATTAGAGGTTAAGTGACTAAGTCAAACTGTGTTACAGAAAGCTTTCTAGTTTTGCAAATAAGCAGATATCTAGTGCTATAATAAAAAGCACATTTTATTTTTCCCCTGATTCCATTATAGGGAAACAATACCATTATCTTAGGTCCAAGTTGGTTGTTGGAACAGATGGAGTGAAGGGGCGGAACTGAGATGCAGTATTAGACCTGCTAGTTAAGGACCAGGAAGGCAGCTTGAATGACAGCGGGGGTTCAATCTGGCTAGAAAGTGGTGGTTCCAAGGAGTATTGTGAACTCCGGTTTGTGGTTCAGGCAGAAGGTTGACAAATGACAAATGTGGGAGTTCCAGAGGATGGGTAAAACGCAGCAATTTGAATTCTAGACTGGTAGTAAGAAGTCTAGGGACACAGTTGCCATTTAAAGTTTGGTGTATGATTATGGGGATTCTGACCCAGAGCTAGAATCAGGAACAATGCTTTACTCTCTGGAGAGGGGCACTAGCTGAAGGTAGAACTCCAGACTTCACAAGGGTTCAGATTAGTGTAGGTTACCAGTTCAGGAATTTGCAATCTAATAGTAATAAAAATGACATTTTCTCCTTCAAACTCTGGAACATAGACTGAGGCATAAGACCAGTTATCTAGGTGAAGTTACACTGAGTGGTGGGAAGGGCCAAAAGGAATGGGTAGAAATGGATGGTATCCTGGAGGAGCCTCAGATGAGATCTACTCTATACCTTTTTTTATTGTAGTAATCTACATATTAAAATAATTTCCTTAATTTCTTAGATTTATGTCAACTCATCATGCCCTCCACTAACAAGTGTTCTTCCCCATTGTCCAGTGGGCTCTACCACCATTTGCTGCCACCCTCCCCATTCTCTTTTGGTAACCTCAGTTCTGTTGCAAATGTTTCAGGGTCAGTTATGGTTCATCTGTTCCTTTTTTTTGTCTATTCACATAGAGTGAGCTCATCTGGTATCTACCTTTCTTCTTTTGACTTGTTTTATTTAGATAATCCCCTCTAGTTCCATCTATGTTGATTCAAATGACAGGGTCTGTTTCATCTCTTCTAAGGACTGTGTAGTATTCCATTGTATATATGCACCACATCTTCTTGATCCATTCATCTGATGTTGGGCACTTAGGTAATTTCCAGTTCTTAGCTATTGTGAATAGGGCCGCAATAAACATGGGGATATATACATCTCTGTAGATGGGTGCTTGTTGTATCTTTTGGATAGGTGTCCGGAAGAGGAATCTCATGGGATTTCCATCTTCAGTTTCTTGAGTCTCCAAACTGTTCTCCACAGGGGTTGTACCAATTTGCACTCCAGCCAACAGTGCAAAAGTGTTCCCTTATCTCCACATCCTCGCCAGCATTTGCTGTTTCCACACTTTTGTATAATAGCCCATCTTTCAGGTGTAAGGTGATATCTCATTGTTTTAATTTGCATTTCTAACTCGCTGATAGCCAGCGAGTTAGGAACATAATTTCATGTTCCTGTTGGCCATCTGTATAGCCTCTTCAGAAAAGTGTGCTCCAATTTTTCCTCCCATTTTTTGATTGGATTGCCTGTTCTTTTGTTGTTGAGTTTTATGAGTTCTTTGTATATTTTAAATATAAAGCCTTTGTTGGAAATATCAAATACAAATATCTTCTTCCAGTTAGTAGGTATCCTTTTGGTTTTGGTGATGTTTTCTTTTGTTGTGAAGAAGCTCCTTAGTTTGATATAGTCCCAGTTGTTTATTTTCCTTTTTGTTTCCCTTGATGGTGGAATTGAGTCCCCCAAGGCTTCTCTATAACTGATGTCATGGAAAGTCTTTCCTATGTTGTCTTCTAAGAACTTTATGGTTTCTGGTTTTATGTCCAAGTCTCTAATTCACTTTGAGTTGATTTTTGTGCATAGTGTTAGAGTGGTCTAGCTTTATTCTTTTGCTTGTGGCTGTCCAGTTTTCCCAACACCATTTGTTGAAGAGACTTTCTTTTTCCATTGAATGATTTTGGCTCCTTTGTCATAAATTAACTGATTGTGTGTCAGTTTCTGGTGATTTAGTTCTATTCCCCTGATCTGTGGCTCTGTTATTATTCCAATAACATACCGTTTTGACTACTATTGTTTTGTAATATAATTCAGAGTCTGGAAGTGTAATCCCTCCAGATTCGTTCTTTTTTCTAATGATTGCTTTGGCTATTCGGGGTCTTTTGTTCCATACAAATTTTATGATATTTTTGTTCTGTTTCTTGGAAATAAGCCCATGGGATTTTAACGGGGATTGCATTAAACATGTATATTGCTTTGGGTAAGATGGCCATTTTAATGATGTTGATTCTTCCCAGCCAAGAGCAGGGGATATCGTTCCATTTCTTTGTGTCCTCCTCTACTTCTTTTAAGAAGGACTTGTAGTTTTCAGTGTTAAATCTTTGACTTCCTCT
Organism: Solenodon paradoxus; assembly: GCA_004363575.1. Lineage (NCBI taxonomy): Eukaryota > Metazoa > Chordata > Mammalia > Eulipotyphla > Solenodontidae > Solenodon > Solenodon paradoxus. The sequence goes on from RJWH01009939.1 coordinate 10,143, forward strand.
GTTAGGTATATGACCAGGTATGTCATTCGTTTAACTTCTATTTTAAATGGTGTGATTTAAATGATCTGTAAGTTTCTTTCTTGGGGACATGTCTGTCAGCTTTTGGTATCAGTGTCATGTTAGCCTCATAAAAAGTAATTGGGTGAGTTCCCTGCTCTTCATTATTTTGGAAGCGCTTGAGAAGAATAGGTGTTAATTCTTCTCTGAAGGTTTGGTGGAACTCATTGGAGAAGCCATCTGGTCCTGGGCTTTTATTTTCGGTGAGGCCCTGGATGGCTTCTTCAGTTTCTTTGCTTGTGATTGCTCTGTTCAGGTGTTCCAGTTCTTCCAGGTTCAATCTTGATAGACTATACTTTTCTAGAAATCTGCCCATGTCCTCAAGGTTGTCTATTTTGGTGGCGTAGAACTGTTCAGAGTAGTCCCGTATGATGTTTTGAATTTCTGTGGTATCTGTTGTAACTTCTCCCCTTTCATTTATGATTCTAGTTATGAGAGTTTTCTCCCTTAATTTCTCTGTGAGTCTAGCCAATGGCGTGTCAATTGTGCTTATTTTTGCAAAGAACCAACTTTTGGTTTCATTGATTATCTGGATTGTCTTTTTGTTTTCTATTTCATTTATTTCTGCTCAAATTTTGATTATTTCTTTTCTTCTGCTGATATTTGGCTTTAATTGTTCTTCTTTCTCTAGTTGTTTTAAATGTAGAGTTAAGTTGTTTATGTGTGATTTTTCTTGTTTCTTGAGATAGGCCTGGATTGGATTGAACTTTCCCCTTAGTACTGCTTTTGCTGCATCCCATAGATCCTCTCGTGTCCTCATTCTCATTTGTGTCTAAGTATTTTTTAAGTTCCTCGTTGACTTCCTCTGTTACCCAAGAGTCCTTCAGGAGCATAATGTTGAGTCTTCCTGTTTTCTTTTTGTGGTTGATTTCTAGTTTTAGGCCATTGCGATCAGAGAAGATGCTTGGTGTGACTTTAATCTTTGTAAATTTGTTAAGAAATGCTTTATATCTATATATTATTTTTAAAAACTTTTTTAACAGATACGTGAAAGAGGCCAAAGAAGCAACTAAGAATGGCGATCTGGAAGAAGCATTAAAACTTTTCAATTTGGCAAAGGACATTTTTCCCAATGAAAAGGTGATGAATAGAATCCAAAAAATACAGGAAGCCTTGGAGGAGTTGGCAGAACAAGGAGATGATGAATTCACAGATGTTTGCAACTCTGGCCTGCTGCTTTATCGAGAACTGCACAACCAATTATTTGAGCACCAGAAGGAAGGCATAGCTTTCCTCTACAGCCTATATAAGGATGGAAAAAAAGGTGGTATTTTGGCAGATGATATGGGATTAGGAAAGACTGTTCAAATCATTGCTTTCCTTTCTGGTATGTTTGATGCTTCACTTGTGAATCACGTGCTGCTGATCATGCCAACCAATCTCATTAGCACATGGGTAAAAGAATTTCTCAAGTGGACTCCAGGAATGAGAGTCAAAACTTTTCATGGTCCTAGCAAGGAAGAACGTACCAGAAACCTTTATCGAGTTCAGCAGAGGAATGGTGTCATTATTACTACATACCAAATGTTAATCAATAATTGGCAGCAACTTTCAAGCTTGGATGGCCAACAGTTTGTATGGGACTATGTCATTCTTGATGAAGCACATAAAATAAAAACTGCATCCACTAAGTCAGCAATATGTGCTCGTGCTATTCCTGCCAGTAATCGCATCCTCCTTACAGGTACCCCAGTCCAGAATAATTTGCAAGAACTGTGGTCCTTGTTTGATTTTGCTTGTCAAGGGTCCCTGCTAGGAACTTTAAAAACTTTCAGAATGGAGTATGAAAATCCTATTACTAGAGCAAGAGAGAAGGATGCTACCTCAGGGGAAAAAGCCCTGGGATTTAAAATTTCTGAAAATTTAATGGCAATCATAAAACCCTATTTTCTCAGGAGAACTAAAGAAGAGGTACAGAAGAAGAAGTCAAGCAACCCAGAGATCAGTCTTAGTGACAAGAGTCCAGATGTTGATAGCATTTATGAAATGCCTTCCCTTTCTAGGAAAAATGATTTAATTATTTGGATACGTCTTGTACCTTTACAAGAAGAAATATACAGGAAATTCGTGTCTCTGGATCATATCAAGGAGTTGTTAATGGAGACACGCTCACCATTAGCTGAGCTAGGTGTCTTAAAGAAGCTATGTGATCATCCTAGGTTGCTATCTGCACGGGCTTGTCGTTTGCTGAATCTAGATGCTGTCAAAATCTCTGCTCAAGATGAAAATGAAGAAGATTCCCCAGATGTTGTCCACATTGATCAAATAAGTGATAATACACTGATGGAAGAATCTGGAAAAATGATATTTCTAATGGACCTGCTTAAGAGACTGCGAGATGAAGGGCATCAAACTCTGGTGTTTTCCCAATCCAGACAAATTCTAAACATAGTTGAACGCCTCTTAAAGAATAGGCACTTTAAGATACTGCGAATTGATGGAACAGTTACTCATCTTGTGGAACGAGAAAAAAGAATTAACTTATTCCAGAAAAATAAAGATTACTCTGTTTTTCTGCTTACTACTCATGTAGGTGGTGTTGGCTTAACATTAACTGCAGCAACTAGAGTGGTCCTTTTTGATCCTAGCTGGAATCCTGCAACTGATGCTCAAGCTGTGGATAGAGTTTACCGAATTGGACAAAAAGAAAATGTTGTGGTTTATAGGCTAATCACTTGTGGAACTGTAGAGGAAAAAATATACAGAAGACAGGTTTTCAAGGACTCATTAATAAGACAGACTACTGGTGATAAGAAGAACCCTTTCCGATATTTTAGTAAACAAGAATTAAGAGAGCTCTTTACAATTGAGGATTTTCACAACTCTGCAACCCAGCTTCAGCTTCAGTCTTTACATGCTGCTCAGAGGAAATCTGATAAGAAACTTGATGAACATATTGCCTTCTTGCATTCTTTGGGAATAGCTGGAATCTCAGATCATGATTTGATGTATACATGTGATCTGTCTGTTAAAGAGGAACTCAGTGTGATAAAAGAATCTCACTATATTCAACAGAGGGTTCAGAAGGCCCAGTTCCTTGTTGAATTAGAATCTCAAAATAAAGAGCTCCTGCTGAAAAAACAAAGAACTGGAAATGGGGGGACCTGGCTGAGAGAACCTGTATTTCCTTCTCAGACAAAGACATTTTCGGAATTGAATAAGCCCCAGCCTCTGCCTTCACCTCTGAAGACTATCTATGATACCCAGGAAGAAAAAATCTGTTCTCAAATGGCAAGTGTAATCATTGATGATCTGCCCCAAGAGAGCAAAATACAAGATCTCTCCAGTATAAATATGACTGTTGATGTCCTGCAAGATGGTAGGTACCCATGTGAAAGGACGTTTGATGCTGACTTTGAAGCTACTTTACCCAAGAGGCGTGAAAGTGTAGAAATAATTGGCACTAACTCTTTACTGGGAATGGCAAAAAGTTTTGCAACTGAAAATGAGGCTCTACAAAAAGAAGCCTCAAGAGCGGGGCCTATGCAGGAGGCGTTGCAAGAGAACCCTCTGAAAAGTTTTCATTATTTACCTAGTGAATCTATCAGAGCTGATCTCGGGCCAAATGTAGATCAACTAAAGGATGATGAGATTTTACATAACTGCAATCCCTGGCCCATTAATCCTGTAACAAATGAAAATCAAAATACAGAATTCAATGTATCTGTTATTGAAATAGCTGATGATGACTTGTCGGCATCCCACAGTGCACTGCAGGATACTCAAGCAAAGGAGGCCAAGTTGGAAGAAGAACCTTTCACGTCTTCACAGTATGCATGTGATTTCAATCTTTTTTTGGAAGACTCTGCCGACAATAGACAAAATCTTTCCAGTCAGTCTTTGGAGCATATTGAAAAAGAGAATAGCTTGTGTGGCTCTGCAGCTAATTCTAGAGCAGAGTTTGTACAGAGCAAAGCAGGTCTCCATTTGGATAATTCTGAGAAAGATGATGAACCAGAGGAAATAGTTAATGTGAAAGTCAGAAGTAAAGCTAGAAGGATCGTTTCAGATGGTGAAGACGAAGAGGATATTTTTCAAGTTACTTCAAGCACAAATCCATTCAGCACATCTCCTTTCAAATTCTCATCTGTGAAACAATTTGATGCTTCAACTCCCAAAAGTGGTATCAGTTCACCTGGAAGATTCTTTTCACCCAAAATATCTGATAGTATAAATAAGTATGCAAACTCTAGAAGATCCCTGGCCTCTAGGAGGTCTCTTATTAATGTGGTTTTAGACCATGTGGAGGATATGGAGGAAAGGCTTGATAATAGCAGTGAAGCAAAGAGTGCTGAAGATTATCTGGAGGAAGAAGGAGCCAAAGAAAGCAGTGGAGAAGCCTTGGCATGTACAGAAGAGGATGCTTCTGGAGAAATGCTGTCTTCAGAAAATACATCCAGCTGTTCAAGTACACAGCAGCCTGTTGCTATAGCTCCAGAGACCTCTGTTGGTGACCCTGAGCCTGTGCTGGGTGTAGCTCCAGAGACCTCTGTTGGTGACCCTGAGCCTGTGCCGGGTGGACAATCGGTTGATTTTTCCCAGGATAAGGCTGTGGAAATGGTGAACAACTATGAGACTCTTGTAATGCGTGGAAAAGAACTGAAAGAGTGTGGGAAGATACAGGAAGCCTTAAACTGCTTGGTTAAAGCACTTGACATAAAAAGCGCAGATCCTGAAGTCATGCTCATGACTTTAAGTTTGTATAAGCAACTTAATAGAACTTGAGAATAGAATCTGTTCATTCTGTTTTAAAGGGAAACGGAGTATGAAGTAATTTGTTCCAATAACTGGATTCTTTGTGAGCATGATATAGTCAGGCTTAAGGTGAGAGAGCTCTCAAAACAAGTTTTTGTTTCTAAATTCTGTCTTTACACTTTGCTCTTGTCACCCCCCCCCTCCTAAGTATATATATTCTCGTATTCTGAGCTCTAGGTTAAATTTCTTTACTTGAATACTTATGTTTTTATTTTAGGCATACTCTATAGATGTAATAGAACCGTTATTTCTAGAAGGTTTTGTGTAAAATGATTCTGATCAGTCTTAATTTTATTCTGAAAGTGATTACTTTTGTATATCACAGTTCAGATAAGAATATTAAAATTAACTGTTCAAATGTTTTCTTTTCCATTTTTTTCTTTCATCAGAATGATACTGGCAAATCATACAGGAACTCTTTAGTTTAGGCAGGAGCTTGTCATTTGGATTCCAAATCTAAGACCTACCTATTAACATGGTCTTATGCTCTTGGCTTACTGCAGTGGAAGGCTGGGATAAGGTACCCGATGCAAGGTTTCTTTATTACTGTTATCCAGTCCTGGAGGACTGCTTAGCCATTCTGCACTCACCGCCATCTGCATTCTGACTCATGCTGGCACACTGTATCTTTGGGTGGCAGACTCAAAGGAGTTTTGGTTCCTCGCAGAAACAAAGTAGTATAGCACTCTGTACTTTCCCTAGAGAAGGGAAGTAGTCTTTACCAAGTACTTACCAGGAACTGGTTACTCTACATAGATATTTTTCATCTTTACCATAATCCTTTGAAGTAAATGGTGGTATTTCCATTTATGTTGAAAGGAAAGAGACAGGCAGGAAGAGAGAGGAGGAAGCACTGTGTTTTAGTGGTTTATTTTGGTTGCCCCCTCCCTCCCGCTGCTCCCCAGCCTTAAGTACTCAGGATGTATGTGGACTATGCTCAGCCCAAGGCGGCGGATTTATCTGCTAGATCACTAGAACACGCTTGCATTTTTCAGTTGAGGAAATTAAGGCTTGGACTGTGCCTGCCCAAGATCACCTAGTAAGGGGTGAAGTGGATTTTTAATCACATGTTACCTAGTTTAAAGTCGCTATAATACACATATATATAATTTTATTATTTGTGTTTACATTGCTATATTCGTTTCAGGACACTGAAATTTTACCTCAGTCTGTGTGTTTTCACATCACACCCACCACCAGAGTTCTAGTGCCCTTTACCTCTACCTTGTTGCCTTCTTTCTCTCCTCACTCCCACCCCTGCCTCCCCAGCCCAGTAGCCAGTCTTGTGTCCTGTGCATTTTCTTGGGGTTTCTACAGAGATCTTTTTACTTTTACTCACACTTCTGACCATACATGGGATGGGGTTTTCCACACCAGTTTTCTAGTTCTCTGCAGGTATCAACTGGGTGTCCTGCAGTTCATTTCTGACACTCTGAGTTAGGGCCAGACTCCACAAGTTTAATAGCTCATTCCCATAAGACTGCTCTCACTTAAGATCCCAGTTACTAGTATTGGGTCCACAGGTTATTCATACTTCTTTCCAAGTTGGCTACAAATTGACAGTTTCCAAGACCACCCTCTTCAGTTTCCATAATTTGCTAGAGTGGCTCACAGAATTCAGGAAATCAGTTTACTATTAAAGGTTTTTATAAAGGTTACAAATCAGGAATAGCCAAATGGAAGAGATACATGGGATAATGGGTGTGTGTGTGTGTGTGTGTGTGTGTGTGTGTGTGTGTGTGCGTGTGCGCACGCTCATGCAGAGCTTCCATGCCCTCTGGGTACCATGCACTCCCAGCACTTGGATCTGTTCATCAACTCGGAAGTTCTCCAAACCCTGTATTTGGGGTTTTTATGGAGCTTTCATACATAGGCACGATTGTTTAAATCATTGACTATTGGTGGTTAACTCAAACTCCAGGCCCTCTTCTCTTCCTGGAGTCCAGGAGATGGGGCCAAAAGTTCTAATCATCTGGATTGGTCATTCTAGTGACCAGCTCCCATTCTGAAGCTATTTAGGGGCTCCTAGCCACATCGTTAGTCTGCAAAAACACATTACTCTGGATATTTTAATGATTTTAACAACTGTGTGCCAGGAGGTGGAGTAAACTATTATTTTTTATTATATCAAATACCTAAGAGTTACTGGTAAATTATCTGTGTACACATACTACTATTGCTGGCGCAGCTTGGGGCCTGGCAATGTCATGATTCAAGAAAGAATTCTTGAGGTGTTAGGTACAGTTCATAGATTTATTAGAGAAAAAGCAAACGCATAAGTGTTTTTGTGGGCCGAGAGAGCTGCCTTGATAGCTATGAGATTACTAAATTTATACCCCTCCTTTAGCCCAATGAATGGCTATTGATTAGTAGGGAGTGCTTTCAATTATCAAAGACCAAGCTGTCTGCAACTGTTCCCTGTGAGATAAGAGAACATACTGAGATTACTCAGTTTAGTTCTAAAAGCCTTTGCCAAAGGAATTTCATGCCCTTTTTGTTTGTTCCATCCTGAATGCTGATTTTGGAGGCTTGCAAAAAACACTGAGGAGATTGTAGATATGCAGCATTCCAGGTTAATTTCCTCTCAACACTACTATTCTCATATGCATATTACAAAATATGCAGAAGTTTGAAAGGGATGAGCTGAAGTGTATTTTTTAATTTACTGATTGAACATTAATAGGTTTAAGGTATGCAACATTATAAATCAAAATCTGTATATAATACATTTTACCTGCCACAGTCCATTTCTATCCTTCATATAATTGATTATTGTACCTGATTTACCCACCTCCTTCCATTCCCTTCCGGTAGCCACTACTTTGATTATATAGATTAAAAGTCTCTTATTTTTGTTGGGTAGGTTTTTATAGCACAAAATTTTACTCTTACCAAAAGAAATTCTTACTGATATTTAAGGGAACGTAATGAGATTGAATATCAGCAATAGGAGAACCAAATAGTATAACAGAAAACACTCCATGAGACCACCCTCAAAACCTGATGGAGGCACGCCCCGGTGGAGTAGTGGTTTGGTCTGCCAACTCTGGCAGGTACAGTCCACAAACATCCCAAGGACTTCAGTTCCTGACTGCCTGCCTCTGCTGGTCTTCATTTCTCCCTGTACCTTTCCTTTAATAAAACCAAACCAAAACAAACCTGATGGAGTCCCTGAGGCCTAGACCATTGAACAGTCATTCAACACCTAGTAGTTCTATACACTAGACTAGACAAAAGTCTTGGAAAAGTAAATAGTCATTGATCAGGTTCAGTGGTTCTGACTCACCCTTGGCTTGAGCAGTCACAGAACTGCCACAACTAACTTAAAGGTGGCTTTGCACTGCCATTTTTGACCATGTGAAAATGTGTGAAAAGCACAAGGAAGACTGGCACCTGGGCAGTGGACTTGGAATCTTCTCTAACAACCCGCTGATCAATCACCACCAACTTCCTTGACTGAACCCCAATAAAACCCCCTATGCAGAACACTCAGGGAGACAAGTGATTTATCATGCTTCTCTTTACATGTTAAAATAGGCCTTTCCTATTTAAACTGGTCTGTGTCTTTTGGTTGACACTCACCAAGGGAAGGGACTCATTGCTTTTGGTAGCAATTATTTAAAAAATCCTGGAGGTAACACTTTGATTCAGCAATCCACAGTCTCTATTTAAGTCCAGCTCACCAATTCCCTACGTGGACTGAATGGCTTTAGTGACGGGAACAGAGGAACAGAGGAACAGAATAGCAGCAAGGCCAGGGAACTAACATTTGCCTAGGAAGTCCTATATGCAACTTCCTCTGCCTGAAAGACAGAGATATTAAAATTCTGGCATCACTTGCCTTTGTCCCCAGAGTAACCTTTACTTCATTTTAATAGTAAAAATGACACCCAGGGGTTGGAGATTTAAAATGCTAGTGAGACACAAGTCAGATGAAGTCACCATGATGAAGTACTGCAACTCTGACTGGAGAGATCCAAAAATCACCGAGAATTTCCAGACAAGGGCAGAGCCCATCATTATAAAGAGGGAATGCCATTTTAGCCCAGAAGAGAAGGGCCTTCCCTTTTGCCTTGTTCCTCATTCAGAAGTGTGAGCAAATAAAAGACTTGCTTGCATCCCTTTTTTTTTTCCAAGGAAAGATGCAGGTAGGGATGAAGATGAGTAGGCAGGCTGGCAGGAAGACAGAGGAGGAAGAAGCACTTTATTTTTATATTGTTCCCCTCAGCCCCAGGTCTTGAACCTGGGACCTTGGGATGTATGTGGGATGCTCCCATTGTGTACTAGACCACTAGGCCGCCAGGGCAAGCCCAACTTGCATGAATTCTTTCATTGGCTTTTTGTCTCTTTCTAAATTCATACTGCCAAGAACCTGGATATGATTCGATCCAGTAATAGTTGTGATGCAGGTGGAAAAGCATGTGATGGTTGTGCTTTAAAGTCTGTTTTCGGTCCCTTCCATCAACCAAATATCTGGAAATTCTGCTAATAAATCTC
>RJWH01009940.1:0-19448 GCA_004363575.1 Solenodon paradoxus
TCCCCTGAAACTATATATTCGGTTATCAGTTTTTTGCCAGAAACAATGGTAGGCATTGTGGACACAAGCTGAATAAGGCAATAATAGTAGGTGATATGTTATAAAACACAACAGCATTTAAAGTCCATATTGCTAGTCAGAAGTTACCACAATGAAATAAGAAAGGCAGATCCAAATTGGAAAAGAGGTTTCAAGTGTCTCTTTGTAATGAAATGATAGAAATAGAACCTTACAGCAGTCCATCTATGATGAAACTCATTTTACATTAGCAGAGATGGAGCTCAGAAGAGTGAAAAATCACTGTCCAAATTATGAACTGCGGAATGGGCAAGCTTTCACAGGAACTATACCAAGATTTTTCCTAGTCTTATGTTCCTGATCTGTATTTCTCCATGAGGAGTGAATTTGCCTCCAGGGTTGACACTTGGAAAAGCCTGGAGAAATTTTGGGCTGTCATAACAGGGGAGGTGTTATAGGACATCTGTATGTGAAGACTTGAGATGCTGAGACACTTTCTAAAATGTACAGGTCGCCCCCATAAAGTAATTATCCAGCGTAAATGGTAGCATTGGATATGATTATCCAGGTGAGGTCATCCACATACATCCTAAGGATCCAGGTTTGTAAAGAGGGCCAGGGGGCACAATCAATGTGAACAACTAAATAAAATAAAGTGCTTTCTCCCACTCCCTCTTCTACCTCCCTGCCTGCTTGCCTTTATTCCTGCCTGTACCTTTCCTCTGAAGAAAGAATAAAAGTACACTGAAAACTATAAGATATTGTTAAAATAAATATAAGAAGACAAAAAGAAATGGAAAGATATGACATGCTCATGGATTGAGTGAAATGGAAGCTGTGAAAGTGTGATGTTCCATTGTACTTAGTTTATTCACAACTTATCATGAATATCACATTGAATTGATAAACTCTTTCCTAAGACATAAAAGCCAGTTATTGAAAGGATCCTCGAATTTCCCTCCCCTTTTTCCTTGAACACAGGTAGAAGCAGTGATTCTGCAGTTCTCATTCACACACTGCAAAGAGCAATTTGTTTCCTATGAATGATATCCAAAGTCCTTGAAATACATGTACCACCTGGGGGTGGAGACAGGCTGAGGTCAAAATTGCAGAGTGTAGGTGGGAATGAGGTGCAGGGGGAGTCTTTCTGAGTGTCTTTTATTTCACTTGGCCTCCATATCCACCCCCAGAACTACCTCTACAGTGTTGATACTTAGGGAAGTCACTCTGCCTGGAATGGGAGGTACAACCACAGAGGTGCTGGAGGCGGGGCTTGAGATTTCCCTGGGACTGTTGGCTGAAGGTTGGTTTTAGCAGCATCCCAGGGTTGGTGGAATTAAGTGTGATTTTATGCAAACAGTAAAATGGTGAAGGTCAGACTTGGGTTCGAGTGATATTGGAAGGGTTTATAAATTTGAGGGTTTATAGAAGTCACAACTTACCATTACACGCTTTTCTCCTGGGTGAGATTTGTGCCACTAGAGAAAGGGTGTTTCTTCACTGAGGCTAAGAAAACAGCGTGTGTGGAACTGCAAGAGACCCATCTCCAGGGGCACAATGATCCTCGTTCCTTCCCTGGGTGGGGTCACATGGGCTTCTTGTCAGCCAAAAACTTGCCCCAGAGATCTGCAATGGACTTGATCTTTGTTGCTTTTTCCTTTGTTTCTTTGGTAGATTTTTCTCCCATGGGATTCCTGTGCTCAACAAGGAGACTTTGTTCCATTATTTGAAGGTGTCGATGTTTATGTTCTTAGTTGATTATGTGCGGGGACAGCAGATCTTAATATCTATGGGGCAATATGCAGATGTATGAGTAGAAAACTGACAAAACCTGAGACTTCTAAGTCTTTCTGGGTCAAAGCAGCAAACACCACCTTAGCAACTCGAGTCTAGGACAAATCCCTAGATACTCCTGCCATTTTTACTCTAGTTAACCTGGACACACCCATGAAGGAAGAAGTTACCACCCCCTCATATATATTCAGGAATCCATCTTGCCTGAGTGAGAGGCAGGCAGCACAGGTCATACACACTTGTGCATTCCCTTGATGTAACTTTTCTGTCCAGCAGGGCACTTCAACTCACTCTTTCTACATTGAAGAAACTTGCTGTGTGTTCCTAACCAAATGGCTTTCTTCATGAATTCTTTCTGGGTGGATCCAGCATCTCATCAGTGTGTACCACTCACTGTCACCCACATCGGTTACTTCTCCCAGGATGCTATCCTAGGAGACCACTGACCTGGTTATTTCTGTTTATCTTTGCTATCTTGCATAAATTGTTTCAAAGAAATACAAGAAGCACATGAAAGATACTAGGCATATGACTCAGAGAAAACAAAACTCTAAGAAGATTGCAATTTCACACCCACAAGGAAGACTATAGAGACAAATTGTATAACAGCTTTAGGTATGATACTCTCTGTAGTTCCTTTTTATTTTTTACAGGTGAGCTGTATCACTAAATGTAGACACCCATTTATATGTGTGCTTTTGTTTGGGTTGATGTGCTTGCTATGAAAGCTTTTAATGGCGTATGAAAGAATATAAAAACAATTCTGTACACCACATGGTGTGTTTTTTGGAAAGGAATATACAGAAGTTTGGTATTAATTCAGCCTGAGGGCGTAGAAATGGCAATCACAGTCAGGCAACCAAGTCTTTAGGTGATTCAGGGAGGAAAATAGAGTTTTCCTCACACTCCCCTGCTCCACGTTGTTTGCCCTAGGTCTAACACGAGGTTCATTGGGATTGTTATAAATTCATAGTTCACTGGAGTTGGGGGCACATATGTATCAGGCCACCTGACATCATCCATATACATTCTAAAGACCTGCATTCAGGGCAGGGACCACATCCAAGATGAACAACTGCATAAGATAAACACTTCTTCCTCCTCTCTCTTTCTACCTGTTGCCTACTTACCTCCCTTCCTGCTTCACTTTCCTTTTAAAAAAGAAGAAAAAATAAAATGCTTCCCTTCTATTAAGGCCATTTCATAACTATCATCTCAGAATGTTTTTGGTCTAAGAAAAATAAGTGCGTTATAAAGCTCCCTTCAAACAAGAAAAAAATTCGGGAAAGATTTTGAACCCAGTTTAGTTTTGTCATTTTTAATTGTAATCATTATTCTACACATTAAAATAAATTCCTATGTAGAAACTCCCCACTTCTGAGTTATGTTTCAATACACTATGCCCTCCTCCAAACCACCAAATCGAACCCAATTTACTTTTTAAGAACTCCCTCAATGTCTCCAGTTCCCAGTGAAATTCTTCAGTTTTGGAAACCAATTTTTATTGTAGTAACAATCTGCACCTTAAAATAAACTCACATGAATAAGTTTCCCATTCCTCATATATATTTCAACACACCCTACCCTCCACCATATCACCAAGTGTTCTTCACCATTGTCCGGTGGGCTCTGCCATCACTTGTTCCTCCCACCATTCCCTATTGGCCAACTCAGATCTATTGCAAGTGTAAGTGTTGGTTTTGTTTCATCTGTTCTCTGGTTTTGTCTATTCATATTCCACCAATGAGTGAGGTGCAATGGTATCTGTTTCTTTTTTCACTTATTTCACTTGGTATCGTCCCTCTAGGTCCATCCACGTTGATTCAAATGGCAGGATTCATCTAGTCTAAGGATTGTGTGGTATTCTATCGTATAAAAATACCACATCTATGTCCATTCATCTGATGTTGGGCACTTAGGTAGTTTTCAGCCCTATGCTGAATAAGGCTGTAATAAACATGGGGGTGCATAAATCTCTGTGGACAAGTGTTTTTTTGTATCTTTTGGGTAAACACCCAGAATTGGGATGGGGAGATCATATGCGATTTTCATCTTCAAATTTTTGAGGAGTGTCCACACTGTTTTCCACAGGAGTTGCACCAATTTGCACTCTCACACACAGAGTAAAAGTTTCCCCTTTTCTCCATATTTCCTCCGACATTTGTCGTTTCCAGACTTTTTGATAATAGTCTCTCATGCGTAAGGTAATATCACATGGTTGTTTTAATCTGCATTTCCCTGCGAGTCAGTGTCTTCCATTTCCTTTTGGTGACCACTTTTGAATTTAGAAACCTGAAAACTTTCTTGTATTTAGATTGACTGTTTCCTTTCTTTGTTTAGATTTCACAACTGGTATTTCCTTTTCCTTTCTGACTTCTTTTGCTCAGCATAATCACCTCATGTTCATTTGAGCTGTGGCAAAAGGTGATATTTAATATTTTTAAATATCTGGGTAGGAATCCATTGACTATAATGAGAAGAAAATATTTGCACATCATATGCTGAACATGAGGTTAATTTACAAAATATATAAAGAGCTCTTACACTTCATAAACAAAAACAAAAAATAATTATTACAAGGGATCTAAACAGATATTTCTTCAGAGAAGTAATGAACAGCGAAGACCTAAAACCACATGAAAATATACCACATCTCTTCCTATTGGCAAGATTGACATCAGAATAAGATGAGACTTTATGCCTTTCAGATTGGCCTGTAGATAAAAGAAAGTAGATATTGGCAAGTGTGTAGAGAATAAAGGAATTACCTTACACTGTTTGTGCCAATCTTATAGTACAACTTACACAGAAAACAATTTGGAGACTCCTCGAAAAATTAAAATGCATTTACCATTTGATCCAGCAGTTGCACTTTTAGATAGACATCTGCATAGTATAAAAATCTTCTAGAAATAATACTATTGCCCCTATGTCATAGCACAATTCACAGCAAAAAAAAAAAACAAGGAATCAACGTAAGTTCCCATGTCAAATGACTATAAAAAGATGTGATTTCTATAATGTCTGGTACTTATTACATCATATTAGTTCTTCATTTCCTGGGTGTGTTATCATCCTATAATGCTGTAAAGATAACTGATTAGGAAAATTTCTTCTCTAAAAGTCATCTGTGGTCATTCTATTAAGTCATTCAACAGTTCTTCTTGTAAGTACCTGTTTTCCTAGAATTTCATATACTCAGTTATTTCCCTAAGACCCTGACAACTGGTGAAATCTTCAGGAAACACACATTTCTCTTAAACAACATTTCTAACTGACTTTTGAACATTTGTCTGTGTCTATACCTATAACGTTCACTATATCTCTGGTTATCTCTGGTTTAATTAGAAAGGAAGAGATAATATTCTCCAATGCTGTTATCATTTATATTGAATGTTTTAAGATAAGTCATTCTGTATAAATGGGTTTGTAGGACATCTTAAAATTCTCATTCGAGTTGCTGGAACTGAAGAGTAAATATTTTTTGAGCAAGGTTAGCTATCCATTTTCATGTTGACTGAGTAATGATTTCACCTTTGAGTCTTTAACTTATTACAGAATCTGTTATGTCTTCATAAAAAGAATTTCATGAAATTACAAGTGAATGCCTGTATCTTTGGGTATTACTCTATACTTTCTTCAGTTCTCAAAGAACTGAATAATGGCTGGGTGTATTGCAATTGATTTTTTTGCCTAGTTACACTTCCCATGAGAGTGTAATGCCCTGGAGTTATAGGAATTGAGTCCGGTGACCCAACTGTCATTTTCCACATTCTTTCTCTCACAAGAAGATGTTTCCTTAGTGAAATAGTATATGTTCTCTGTCTCAGGATTCAATTACTTTTAAAGATGTCACTGTGACAACCATCCCAGAAGAGTGGGCTTTGCTGGATGGTACCCAGAGGAGGCTCTACCAAGATGTGATGAAGGAGACCTGCAGGAATCTGGCCACAGTGGGTAAGGATGGCTTCTTCCCTTCAATTAATCTTTTGAGAAACAATTATTTCATAAAAGACTCCCTTTTAAAATCAAGACTAGGAATGAGAATATATCTGAAATAAGACAAACATACTTCAAATCATCATGGATTCTACTTACAGACATGGAGTGTTTTATTGTGAAGACAAATTTTTATGTACTAAATTAAGTTTTCATTTCTCTGAGTGAGGAAATCTGATATATTCTAAGCATATATTCCATGGGTACTGTGGAGCAGTAAAATCCACTTTATTGTTTTCATCCCAATGAATGTTATACTGAGGTTAACATGTTTCACTTGCTGAATTGGCTGCCATCCTCCCATCATCAGTGGTCTTGAAGACTAAGTGTCAGCATATTTTAAGAAATGCTTTGGTGCACCCTTGTGGAGTAGCGGTTGCATGTGGCCCATGTATATCCCAAGGACTGGGGTTAGCATCCCAGGGTTGGGGCTAACAAGAAGGTAAAAAACAAAATAAAATAAACTGTTTCTTCTTCCTCTCTCTTCCTGCTTGTCTGCCTCTGCTCGACTTCGTTCATTCCTGCCTGTAACTTTCCTTTAAAAAAAATGCATCCTGCCCTCCAAATCTTCCCTCTTGTTGAGTTCTCTCCATTAGTGGGATAGAAGTTATACATAGTATTGGTTCTCCAAGGTGCGCTCAGAATGTCGGAAAAAATTTCATCTAGGGCTTCTGTGCTTGGGAACACCAGGAGGGGAACAATGATTGGGATGAACAGGTTCTGAAATAAGGAATGATATTTAAATGGATCCACTGAATCACAGCTCAGTCTTAGTTTAAGAAGATGACTTTAATCATTTACTAACTTCCTTGTTTGAAATTACCTTCATCTTCTACCTCTTTGGAAGACATTTTGTATTTCACTTTAAAATGTTAGTGTGCCATGACCTGTGCAGCTGATCAACAGAATCCGTAAGGAGGGCTACAGGAGCCTGAAGGAAGACAGACAACTTACATCCAGAAAAAACGGGGACCAGGTGCGACACTTCTCTCCTTCTCAGAGACAGTGACCCCGAGTCTGGCTCCTTGAATTGTTTAAGGGCTGAATTACAAATAAGGTAAAAAGACTTGTAGGCATAGGCTGTTCCCCTGCTATCAGGAACAGTTGAAGATACAGCATTGAAGTTTGAGGCTCAGTTTGCAGTTTGCTGTTTATCTACTTCTTGCTGGACTGACTGTGAGAAATTCCGCCCCTGAGAAACTGCAAAAGTGGCCAGAAAGCAATTTGCTCCCTACATAGGGGACGCCCCCTGGTGGCCTGGTGGTCTAGTACACATGGGATCAGTCCCACATGCACACCAAGGTCCTGGGTTCAAAATCTGGAGTTGGGGGTAACAATAAAGTGAACAACTAAATAAAAATAAAGTGCTTCTTCAAAAAAATGAGCATGTTTTACACAGTTATTTCCTACTTTCCCTTCTGATAATATTTATGTCTATATTAATCTCCACCTTGTTAAAAAAATTCCTTTTTTTAAAGGAAGGTACAAGCAGAAATGAAGGTGAGTAGGCAGGCAGGTAGAAAGAGGAGGAAGAAACACTTTTTTTTGTTATCCTTTTAAATTTTAGAATTTTAGAAATTCATTGTACATTGAAAATAGTAATCTACTAACACTGAAAAGATGTTACATTGTCTTTGGTAGTTGTCACTGCTGTCTTTTATCATCCAGAAATGTTTACTTCAGTAGTTAAGCTTGTCAATAAGTTTCTCTACCTTTAGATTTGATCATTGTTTGAAAGAAGTTTGCTATGAAATTTTAAATTGTGGCCTTTATTTTGAAATTTCCTTGTATGCTGAGACACATAGCCTCCTTCTTCAGGAGAAGATTTCCTCAAACTTGGGGTCATCAGGAGAGAAGATGAAATTTCCTGTTAAAAGTTGTCTTCTCTTTTCATCTTTTATGTTGCTATAGACAAATTTCCTGTTTCTAATGATGAAAGGGAAGACACTTGTTTTTAACATTGTGTAACATTAGAGCTTCTCAAGTCCAACATTATTTCCATTTGGGAGTTGGATAACCATAACTGGGACTGTACTGGGCATTGTAGAATGTTGAGCCAATGCTCTTACCATCATTCAGTATATTCCTGTGGTTGACACTACATCTGTGAAATGAAAGATGTCTCCACAACTTTCAAATGGTTCCCCTGCGAACGAATAACCAAAACCTAGACAAATCAGCTTTGTCAAAATTAAAATATTTTGTACATTAAATGATACCATCAAGAGGGTGAAAATCAACTCATGTAATGGGAAGAAATCATTTCAACTCATATAGTTGACAAGGTAATTGTATCCAGAAAAGAATAGAATTCACGCAGTTGTCAAAAAAAAAATTTACTCAACTAAAAATAAAGGATTTGAATAGATATTTCTCCAAAAATATATGTAAATGCTAATAAGCATGTGAGAAGATAATTTAGAGAAATACAGATCAAAACCACAATCAAAGAGAATTCCACAACAGTAAGATATAGAAAGAAATGAGTTTTCGTGAAGGTGTGATAGAATTTGGAACCTTTATACTGGATTTTGCCCATAGGGGAAATGGGAAATTTTTTATGCAATTCAGTGTGTTATCAATTTTTTAAAATAAGATTGCTTTGCATTTTATGTGGAAAACCATAGGCGAGAGAGGAACCATTGGAGAAGACAGACTGGGTGATATTGCAATCTAGCTAAGGGAAGATGACAGCTGGAATTAGGGAGAAAGTGTTGGGGATGGTCACCTCTCAATAAGACAGATTTGTGAGCTAATGAGAAGAAATAGTGACAGCATTTATCAATTAAGTAGTTTGAGTGGAAGAATTGGAAGTACATGTTGTAGGATTCAGCTGGTTCAATGAGATGAATGAGGAAACCTGAAGATTAAATTATCAAATAAGCTAGTAAATTTTGTTCCGGTCACACTGGGCTTCTTTTTAGATTCTTAAAGTGGAATTGCTAATTACTTAGTTGGAATTAGTAGTCTGGATCACATAAGCAATTTATGGCTTATGAAATATATTGCCGTCATTTCCTTTTGCATGGAACAGTGGGTGACTCTGAGTAAGATTTTCTATGAGAGGGATTACAGGAGAATGTATTTTATTGATGTTTGGTTATAAAACATTTATATTCTCATTTTTACCCTTATTGTTAGTTATATTGCAATGACTTCTATCCCTGTATGTATCATTTCTTATATACCTACTCTTTGAAGGCCCCTCAGCTTAACATGGAGGATATTTTGATGTTATCCATTACTCATGGAGAAGATGGTGCAGGCCAAGGAAGGTCCACATATATCCCTTGTGTGTATGGTGTCAGAATCCAACAGAGCATGAAAGAGAGAGACAGACAGATGGAAGGAGATTTAAGACATTGGTGATAAAGAATTGATAGAGGCACACCCTGTTGGTACAGCAGATAAATGTGCTACATCCACTTGGGCATCGTCCACATACATCCCAAGTACCTGGGGTGGGACCCAGGGCCAGGGAAACAATCTAGATGACTGACTAAAAGAAAATGAGAAATCTTTCTCCACTCTCTTCCTACCTTCCTCCTTGCCTTCATTTCTGCCTGCATCTTTCCTTTAAAAATTGATAAACATTTTCTCTACTTCTCAAAGTTTCTTGTGATTTCTTTATCATTTTATATTTTATTATGTGTTTTTGGTAAGAACATTTAACATACGATTTATCCTCTTAATACATTTTGAATTATGATGCAATATTGTTAGTTACAGTCACTATGTCATGTTAGACCTCTTGAACTTTTTATCTTGCATAACAACATTTTGCATATGTCCTTGATAAACTGATGGTTTCATAGGTATATTTCTATCTCCAAATGCATCTATGTACATTATATATGCATAACTTTTTACATGGAAATCATAACTTACTAAACCATTTTAAAAAGACAAATTCTATACAGACTAGGTGACATTTCAATATCCTAAAATTCATATAATGTTGTAAACAAGATAAATATTAAAATAACCATAAAATGATTAGGTGTAGGCAAGAATGAAGATGAGTTGGCAGACAGGAAGAGAGTGAGGAAGCATCTTTATTTATTTATTTCTTATTTAGTTTTTCACACTGATTGTTTCCTCCAGGTCTAGAACATGAACTCAGGGTCATGTGACTTGTTCCTTTGGCCAATTGAACTAACCATTGTGCATGCTGATAATTTTTTAAAGGAAATGTGCAGGCAGGAATGAAGGCAAGTAGGCAGGCAGGCAGAGAGGAAGAGGAAGCACTATTTATTTTATTTAGTTGCCCACATTAATAGTGCCCTACAACTCTGGGTCTTGAACCCTGGACATTGGGATGTGTATGGGATTGTTCCCAAGTTCACTAGACTGCTAGGCCACCAGAAACACATCTGGTAATTTATTTTAAAGAGTTATTTGAAGTCTTGGTCCCCAGAATTCTGGAGGAAATAAATATACAATTGCAAAAGTGTTGGAAGATCAATAAACTAATATGTGAATTTGTGGGACAAATATGTCTCTATCTGGATATGTGCTTTGCTTTGAAATCCAATTGTTACTAAAACAGACATGTCTCAGCCTTTATGGATATTCCAGCTTTCTGGTCACTCAATATTAAATAATAGTAATAATCAAGATTATTTGCTTTATGTTCAAAATCTGAGCAATAATGAGACAATGTAACTACATCCTTAAGCTAGTCCGGAGTAAAGGAAATTCATAGTTGATAAATGTTTTCTGAGAAAACAGAATTGAATTTATTCGAGACATGAAGAAAGAGTAGGTAGTTAAAAGGTAAAAATTGATGGGTCACAAAAGAATAGCATAAAATCCACACCATAACTAATATTTTTCAAATTTAATATTTATCTTGGTAATTTTAATTTACAACTATCTGAACATCTCCCATATAAAAATTGTGGAAAAAATATTTGTAGAAATTGAAAAAATGATAGTTGAGTGACGTACACAAATACTTCCAACATGGTGGGAAGATGAGAAGCAATGAGAAATCTTGTTGAGGGAGTTCCCATGGTGGGAAGCTGATTGCAGAGAAGAGAGATGGGAGGCAGGTGTGTTAGCATATTCGGAGTCTTCCTCCAGAATCAGACACGAAGCCATGGTTATGACGTTCTCCACATTAGAGACCACCCCTAATGATATGCGACTTTCTCTGGGGAGGAGAGTGTCCAGGGTAGTTTAGAACTCCAACATTGACTCTGAGAGCTAAATCTGGCACCCTTTGGCATTCTGTTCTTCTCTCCTCACTCCTGAGAACTAAATCCCTCAGGAAACAGAGGCCAAAGAAAGCTTCACAAATGTCCAAGGAATTCACTTCTTACAGCCACATAACCTCTAAAGGCATCCACCACACTTTCTCAAATCCACTTTACTAATCACAAATGATGAGAAAACAGAGTCATTTCTTCCACAGGCTCATGCATGCCTCCACTTACCTTGTTATTTGGTGCCAGAACTCCAACTTCATTAACCATACACAAAAATTTCTACATCTTTGAAACCAACATCTTCCTTCAGAAGATCTGGGTCAGTCACAGCAACATAAGGGTATGGAGGAGTGTAATATGATGTATAGGACTGCTTTCATGGATATAATGTTAGGCACTACAAAGGGATAACAAGCACAGAATATTTCACAATACATGACCATGTTAACTTAAAGCCCTAGCATCTGGAAGTTGATTTTAGATGCACTGAACTGTATCTTTGCTTACAACTGACTCTTCAGGTATTAAACCTCAACAATGGGGTCTTAGTTACATGTTCCTGAGTTTCTTTGCATATCCTTTCTTTCCCATTGTTAGAGGCAGCTTTTAGCACATTTACTATTTTAGTCACTCGTAAACATTTCCTAAACATTTACTGCATCATACGGGCACTAAATTATGTGTTCAGTGGAAAAAAGGAGTAAGTTCCTGTTTCTCCTCTTGGTATTACACAGGAAGAGATAAAGACCTAAGTACATAAAGGTGATCTGCTACATGACACCCTGGAGAAGTGACTCCTAAAATATTTGACTTTTTCTGAGATGAGTGGAGACTACAGAGAGTGGTGTATAATTGTACATAGAGTCTTGAAGTAGGGGTTGAATTCTTAGTAGGGGTTGAGAATGTCTCAGAATATTCCAGGAAGGACAGAGTGGCAGTAAAGGTGGGGAGTCCACAAACGGTGAGTTATGTTTTGGTAATGACAATTAACTACTAATATCTAACCAACAATGTGGGGACAGGGATGAAAATGACACAGGAACCAGGCTTTGTCAGCCAAAGTAGATAACAGAGTTTTTATGTCTGGGCTCTGGGATGGAGACAACTCTGAAATCACATCGGTCCGTGAAGAGTTTAGAGCAGGTGGTGTCCCTATTCAGGCTCACCTGAGTCAATGCTTTATAAACCATAGAAAGGTACTGAAGGGTAGAATCTCACACCAATATCTGCCTCAAAACCTCG
Organism: Solenodon paradoxus; assembly: GCA_004363575.1. Classification (NCBI taxonomy): domain Eukaryota; kingdom Metazoa; phylum Chordata; class Mammalia; order Eulipotyphla; family Solenodontidae; genus Solenodon; species Solenodon paradoxus. The sequence goes on from RJWH01009940.1 coordinate 12,264, forward strand.
TACGCTTAACAGATGACCTCACTCACAGGTGGAATGTGAACAGACAAAACAAAGGAATAGACGAAACATAACCAACCCTGAAACACTTGCAACAGGACTGAGGTGGCCAACAAGGAATTAGGTGGGTGAGGGCAAATCATGGTGGAGCCCACAAGATGATGGGGAAGAACACTTGGTGATTTGGTGGAGGGCATGGTGTGTTGAAACACAACTACGAAATGGAGAACATACATAGGGAATTAAAGTGTTGAATAAATACTACAATAAAAGATAAATCAAAAAGAAAAGGTAGTATTGTGCACACCCTTCGTAGAGTAGGACTCATGTTTGCCATCTCCAGCTGGCTCAAGTCACATAAATCCCAAGTACCTGGATTCATGTCCTGGGGATGGAAGAACAACAGGGATGAACAACTAAATAAAATAAATAAAAATGCTTCTTCAATAACAAAACAAAACAAAATGCCTCATAATCTTGAGGTTATGACTGACATGATTATTCTGTTGGAATCTCTGAATTACAAAATCAGTTGTCAAGGGAGAAGGATGGACAGCTCACTCTATACATCTTATGACATGTCCTCTGATGGATAATTGGATAGGTCCTATTTGCAATGGTGTCCAATACCATAATCATGGCAGTGGGTGAGTGTTTGTATGGGCATATAGGTGTATATTTGTATGTGTGTATGTAGAGGCATAGAAAAGTTATCAGTTGACAGGACACAGCATTGTGCATAAATCTCAAAATAAATTGTATTCCAAAACCAAAGTGTACCATTTTCAACAAGCAGAAATTGATAGAAAGTTATCCTTATGGCAGAAAAAGTCATGCATTCTTTTATCAATTATATATAATATAAACAAATATATAAGCAAAATATATTGTACTGTACTCTCATGTAATGCGATGAATGTAATGTAATACAAGACAATAGACCCTAACACAGAAAGGACAGCCATTGAGTTGCAGGATTTCATGTCTTCAAAGATTTCAACAATAACTGGACAATAAATTCTGTTTTCTTACTGTGATCTTACCTCTTTTATCCAGATTGTTTTTCCTACTCAAGCTACATTATCTTTCTTGCTATACCTGATGAAGTCAGATATGTTCCTGATGGGTTGATTTACTGATTATCTTCTGCCCTAAGGACTGTTTCCAGATATTTGTGTTTGATTTCTATCTCCATTTCCTTTAGATAATATACTCAAGGAATGCCAGCTAGAGGTGAGTCTTCATAAGAGTAATAAGAGTGATTCATCATCTTCCTTTCCGAACTATTGCTTTGCAGGTTTTCACGTTCTAATAGAGAACCGCTTAATGGGTAGTTAAGGAAATTATGATAAGACACAGGCTTTAAGGTCATGACATTTATTGTGGTCACATTGGGGGTTACAATGGCGGCAGGTCAGACAAATTTTCACCTCCAAGATGGCAGTGGGTCGGGCATGCTTCTGGAAAGCTACCACACCACCTGTGGGGAGAGGGGCTCTCTTATCAGGGGCATCATCAGAGGGAGGGTAGTGAACAGGCAGGAACATGTGAGTTGGCAAAACAAAGAATAATCACGTAGTCAAAAACAACGGAAGTCCAGGGCAGACCATCTCGGTACAGCCAGTGCAGACAGAGGCCTTTATCCAAAAACGTCCTTCATGTAATAACCTTGTCTTGTAACCAAGCCCACTTTCAAGTTTGGACCTGGGTCATATTCTCATGTACCATACACACTGCAGTTGTTGCACTTTGCTTTTTTAAAGTCATTACTGATATTCACCACACGAAATATAATTGGTTGCTTTATGGAGATTATGTGGCTTCTACAACATAAAACCTAACCTAAAAACATCATGCTAAATTCAATGATTATAAATTGATTAATTGGACAAAGACCACTGAAATTCCCCATTTGGGGGGCTAAAGACAAATAGATAAATATCCAGGAATTAATAAGGTATACAAAAAACCAAACACTACCTATATTTATTTACTGAATGCTGGTCTATCATGAATCTGCATTCATTTTGTCTCTTTTCCATCAGTTTCATCCGCTACATGGAACCGAAAAAATCAGACTTATACTTCAGAATTTATCCTCCTGGGACTCTCAGGAGAGGCTGTAGTACATCCCTTTTTATTCTGGTTGTTCTTGTCCATGTATTTGGTCACCTTCAACGGAAATTTTCTCATCATCCTGGCCCTTCATCTCTGATCCCCACCTCCACACGTCCATATATTTCTTCCTTTCCGATCAGTGTTTTACAGTCATATGTTTCACCTTCACCTAGTAATCTTATAAAGATTTAAGTCATTACATTTGAAAATGAAAGAAGGATAAAAGAAAGGGAAAGCAAGATAGGAAGGAAGGAAGAAAATGAAGAAAGGAGTTAGAGTGGTTAATTGTAATATTAGTCAATTTCCATAATGCGATTGCTCTCATCCTGCCCAGTTTCAGCAACCATGTGCCTTCCTTAAACAGAACTTAGATGAGATGAGGCAAGCTCATCCCATGGGTCAGTAACAGTTGACTACTCCCAGCACACCAGTGCCTTTGGGTTAGGTTTGGAAGAAAATATAAAACAAGCATTCATTGCAGTTTTACAATAATCTCCCAAGGCTCATTGGTCTTATCATTTGAAGATCTGGGTCAGGTCTGAGAACCAAGTCAGAGACTGTGACTCCTCATTTTGTTGATTCAGATCAACACACATACACATAGGGAGGTGGTATCCGTCCTTCTAGTATGGTGGAGATTTTATCAACAAAGTAAAGATATATTCATAGGTGAGTTCCTTCCTGTTAGTAAATGCATTTTTATCGCCTTGGTGAGATGAGATTGATTCTTTTCTTCTGCTTTCAAATATCTCTACTGATGCCTACCACTCAGTCACCCATTGCACAAATTTATTTACTTCTTGGTTATCTTTCCCACCTATCACAGGCCCACACTCATCTAGCTAATGATCATAGCCAGAGAACTTATAGTTGAACTTCTTACTTGATTAATAAGGGAAATATCCTCCCTGGTTCTTCAATGGAGAATGAAGTCAAAATCCCATTCCTTCTAACACAAGTCTCTATTCTTCATAACCCACTCACCAGTCTCATTCACCCACTGCCCTGAATTTATCCATATTGCCCCTCTCACACACTTGATTTCATTTCACCAGAAGCCACAACTTTAGGGTTCATAGACTTTATATAGCTGATACCCTCTGCATGGAGTCTCACACACTCATCTATTTACAATGTCACCCCTTTCCATATTCAAAATTTTTCTCTCTTCCTTCAGACTTCATGAACCATTTCTTGTGTTATTACCACCATAGAAAAAGAAAGTTCCTCATGTACTTATCTGAGAGGAAGAATCTATCATTATCATTTGAAAGTTAATTCTAATTTCCCCAGCTAGACTGAGTTATTTCAATGTTCTACACACTCTCCAAGTCTCTCACCTGACTTGGTTTAGTTGGAATATTATCTGAATCAATATACATTGCATGAAAGTATGAGAGGATGTTTTCTCACAGAAACTGCCAAAGATGAGAGAAAGAACAGATGCAGAGAAATGAACAAGTAGGTGTGGTGTAATTGCTAGACAAATGCTTTCCACATTCTGAGATCAGAACCCATTAGACCTTGAGTCTATGGCTTGTAAGATTTAAACTGAATATGCTATTATTAACAAGTTTGGAAGCAACAAATTTTGGTGAACATGTGGAGAAAAGGAACACATTTACATTGTTGTAGGGAGTGCACATTGGTGAAACCCCTATGGAAAACAGTATGAGTTTCCTCAGAAACTTGAATATGGTACTCCAATAGGATCTGCTCTTTCACTAATGGACATCTACCCAAAAGAAACAAAAGCATACATCCACAGAGATGTATGCATCCCCATGTTTACTGCAGCCCTATTCACAACAGCTAAGAACTGGAAACTACCTATGTGCCCAACATCAGATTAATGATGAAGAAGGTGTAGACATATATACAATGAATACGGCACAGCCCGTAGAAGAGATGAAACCCTGTATTTTGATCGACATGGATGGATTTAGAGGAGAGGATACTAAGTGAAATAATTCAAAAGAAGAAAGATGGATACCAGATTACCTCGCTCATAGGTGGAACACGAATACACCAAACAAGAGAAGAGATGAAACAAAACTAACACTTGGTCACCTGTAATACAATTCAGTTTAACAATAAGTAATGGAATATAGGGACAAGTTTGGCAGAGCCCACTGAAAAAGGGCAAAGACACTTGGTGATGTGGTGGAGTGTAGGGTTTGCTGACATATTTGAGGAATGAGGATCCAGCATCTATAGGGAACCTCCACGTGGCTATGGGTGTTTTAATTTGTAATAGTTACCTCAATATAATGCTATTCAAATGAACTAAATCAAATAGATATCAAGCACCTAAGAAAATACCAGAGTACAGCATATAGAGTAAGACATCGTCCCTTCATGATTACTTTTGTTCTGTCCCAGGTAGCTGTGTATGTGGTGGCTTAGACATGCATTCCCGGATTTGTGTGCAAGAACATGGATCATAATGTAAGGGGAGTTTCTTTCTCTGGGACAAAGTAAAAAATGGGCTCTACTGCAACTAAGCCAATAAAAGTTTAAGAAGGCCAGTTCCAGTTCATGAGGGAAAATCTCTATGCATAAGCATTTAAAGGAGGATCCAGATACAGAGAGAACAAGCATCCATGTGGGGCTGAAGCAACAGAGATGCAAGGAACCAAACACAGAAAAGCCTACTCTGCTCCATTAATGTCATCAGAGTGTCCCCCTTGGGTCCCTGAGATAATTATTATGACATCAATGCCTAGACAACTACCTTGTTCATTTGACTACGTTGTTCTTATTTTTTCATAATATTTATTATTTCTTTCGTTCACATGCTAAATTCCATCTAGGAGACTGAAATTGAATCTCAGTCTATATTTCACACCACATCAATCTCCAGAATTCCAGACAGCACTGTTATTACAGGGTCCTATCAGGAAGAAGAGTCTGCTTTCTCTCATTATTCCTGGTGGGATGACTGTTGCTGTTATACTTGGACATTAGGCTTGGACTCTTTTTTGATACCTTACTGGACTTGCTGTGGTCTTACTCCATTCCTTGTTTTATAACAAGCTTCTGCAGATAGACTCTAGAAAATCTCGCCTCTGCTATGCATGCTTTTCCTTTTTCACATGATTGATCTTTGAGGACATTGTGTCATTCAGGCATTGTTTTCATTGTCCTCAGTCTTCTTCTTTATGATGTCAGAACCAAATACACAGGAATTTACCTGCATTGCTCACTTAGGTGGCCTTACAAATGTATGTTCTTCTAGAGAAAAAGATTGCAGTACACTCTTGTGGCGTAGCATTTGGGGCAATCACCTCCAAATGAGAGTTTACCACATACCATTGGGTTCGAGTCCCGGGTGAGGAGGAAACATTCAGTGTGGACAACTAAATAAAAACAGATGCTTATTCCTCCTTCCTCTTCTACCTGCTTGCTTACTATCCCTCATTCCTGCTTTCACTTTTCCTTAAAAAATATTCAAATGAGTATTCATGAAATAAAGAGAATGGCAAGGAAAAGAAACCCAGTTATACAAAGTGGCATAAAAATAAGTGTGCTAAATGAAATTGAAGTAAAATGTAAGGAAAATTCTGAAACGGAAGATAAAAAGCAATAAATGACTCCTACCCATATGGGTTTAATATTAGCAAAATGGCAAAAACTTGGAAATGGAAAATATTAAAATATGATTATCTCCGCAGTTGGGTACTATGCATCTATTAAAACAGGAAATCTTGTTATTTGCAACAATGTGGAGGGGTGATAATAAGTAAAATAAGTCAGAAAGAGAAAGCCAAATAAGGATGGTTTTACTCAGGCCTGGAAGATAAAGAACAAAAGCATCATGAAAGCATTATGCCAGAAAGATAATCTCACTGCATGCTTATTACAGCATTATTCGCAATAACTAAGAAAAAGAAACAACCCAAGTATTCTTCAATGTACAAATGGATGATGAAAATGTAGTATATCCATATATACAGGGGTATTATTCACTGTGGAGTAAGAAGGATACACTGGCAAAGCAAATAACAAAACAAAACAAAACTTTGACTGTGAACAAAATGGTTGTCTACCAGAGGGGAAGTGAAATAATTGGGAGAAATAAGTATGGTGGTAAATTTGTTATTTGAATGGTACTAGAACTTAGTAATGGGGATAAGCTGCGAAGTTGTTATCCTGACATTTATACAGTTTTGCAAACTGAAAAGAGTTGCATGGAAGCTAGCAGGAGCTGACAGTGGGAGAACTGGGGAGATGCTGTTTAAAGGGACAAACAACATGAAGAGCAATATATTCTGATAATCAAATGCACCAGAAAATAGTAATAATAATTGATTAACAATCGAAAGCTGGGAAAACTAATCTTCATTGCTCTGGCCAGAAATAAGAAATATTATGTGTGATGATAGTGTTGTTAGCTCATGTTATAATGGTAACCATCCTGCAATATATAAATATATGAAGTCGATATGAGGACTCCCTAAAATGACACAATATGACTTGTCAATATTTTCTTGATAAGAAAACATCTGATCTCAAAATTAGAGCAGGTAGCAATAATGAAAAGTAAATGAAATAGGATGAGAATAAAAAATATAATTAATACTTAGAAAACAGAACACCCTATGTTTAAAATTCCCAGAGGCCACAATAAGACTGACTAAAGAAGACCACACAAAATGTATATATTTTCAAACATCCCACCAATACTTCTTCCATCAATAAAATCATTAAATGCAAAAAACCTAATTGATGGTAAAAGTCCAATTTTTTTGAAAATAAGCCATAACCAAAAACTCAGGTCCCAGGAAATAAACTTCACAAAAAGCTTCCATAATCAATTTACAAGAAAGTAAAACGCTATCAAAGTAAAAAATGTGGCATGCCCGATTGGCCTAACAATTTTGTCCACCATGGTGCAGTCCACATATATCCCAGGTTCTAATTTAAAGACTTGGGGCCAAGGAGGTATAACCAATATCAACAATTAAATAAAAGAAATAAAGTGATTCTTCCTCCACTCTCTTCCTACCTGCCTGCCTAGTCACCTTCATTCCTGTCTGAAACCATATTTCAAAATAAGTGAAAAATACA
>RJWH01009941.1:0-19447 GCA_004363575.1 Solenodon paradoxus
CTCCTCCTGCTCCTCCTGCTCCTGCTGCTCCTCCTGCTGCTCCTGATACTCCCCTTTTTCTGTTCTTTCTCCTTCTCCTTTTCTTTCTCTCTTGTTCTGCCTCTTTCTCCTCTTAATCCTCCCTTTCTTCTTCCTCTTCTTTTGACTTTCATAACAAGATACATACATATATGTATATTTGACCAAAATTATTCATTTTATTTACATTTAAAATTTATTGTTGAGAAATCAATTTTTGAAACTCCCCTATTATTTTTTTCTTTATTCGGTCTTTAGTCTTCTGTTGAATTACTACTTCTTAAAATTGCCTTTCTGCTATTCTGAACTTCAGCCCATTCCACAGTGTTTGTCATGTGTTATCTTAACAGACAAAATATTTTCTAATTTCGCTTCTATTTTCTCACTCAAAAGTTAATTTAGATTTGTATTGCTTAGGTTCTCAGGAGTTAGAAAAAAATTAGTGGCTTTTTAATTAATTTCTAGATAAATACTATTATGCACAGATAACTTACACTGATTTCAATCTTTGGGAATTTGTTTAGGGTTTTTCCCAGGCTTGGCATTAGAAAAATATGTAAAATATATTTTAAACTCAATATCACTGTTCATTTTCTATTTGACCTGGTATATATGTTATTAATTTCTTTTTACTTTTCCCTCTGTTACTTCAAATATGCTTCTTATATGTATTATTCCTCTTGACTTTTTTCCTAAAATTTCTACATTCTTGTCTCTAATTTGTGAATTTAAATCATGTGTGCTTATTCTACTGGCTGATATAGTTGAATTTCTTTTTCTTACATTTTGGGTTTTATTTTGATCCTGACGCTCTCTGCTGCTTCAACAGTTTTGTTTGATATAGGTTTACTTTGAAATGTGTTATACCCACTACTGACTTTGAAAGGCAAAGCTTTGACTGACAGACATATACAACCAAGTCCGTTTTTTCCATATTGCCGCCCTCCTGTTTAGCAACGCTGACTTTTCAATGGTTTAGTTCCAATCACTCTGCTTTCCAAACACTGTGATTGTTTCGTGCTTCCCTGCTAACATGTACGTTTAATCCCTGACCGTCTTTATTGACATTTCTGTTGACACGACCAGTCCCGCTTGGACTGGCCCACATTCATCTACGTGCATCATTCCTCATATCTGTGCTGAAAACCATCTCCCATCTCCTCAGTTTTTAAAGTCTGGTAATTCAGCTGCACCATGTTAGAGCTTACCATCTCCACCTCTTTTATTTGCTGCTACTGTTCCATGCATTCTAAACCCATCTCTCTCAGTATCCCATTCAATATTTTCTCAGCTCTATGCTCCATTTCTTTATCTGTATCCAAATACGTAGTTAAGACCCCCTCTGGGTGCTCATTTCATAAAATCTGCTCATTATTTGTAAAACGACTCCTTGTTTGGTTTTCCTTAAGTTCTCTGTTGTTTGTAAAAATACCAGCCTATTCCTTTCTGATGCTATGATATCTTTTGTAGATCTTGGATTCTCACCCGTTAGATGTGTTTCCCATCGTGCAGTGATTGAAGCCCTTGATGGTTGACACCTGGTCTCTGCCTTCTGATGGCTCCCTTTATGGGGCCCTCTTCACGCTCTGGGATTTGAGATTTGGGATTGGGGCCTCCAGTTCAGTGAGGTTTATCTGTGCAGATTACAGAGGCAGATTGCTTGAGGGAAATTGCTTCCAGAGACATAAATTAGCTTGTTTCTACCAGTCTAGCTGACACGCTACCAACCAAGCTCGACTACAGATTAATTGCTTTGAATGCTCTTTCTCGATCTTATCATCGGTGTGACCCCATGTCCCCAGGCTAGCTGGTGAGATAGTCAAGTTGTGTTTGACCACTTGATCACTTCTTTTTCTGTTTTTGTTTTTGGATTTTGCCTGGAGTCCTACTTGAGATTTCTGTATTTGCCTCATTGTTGGAGGTGTGGGTTTTTTCACCAGTAGATTTCTCCCAAATGTACAGTCCTTCAAGTTTCCAGTATTGATGAAGGAGTTACTCATATATCTCCCTCCCTTACATGAACCCAAATACCGGGGTCTTTGGTTTAAAACAAGGTATTTCAGTCTGTTGTTGGAAAATGCCCGCAGGGGTATCTGTGTCAGCAAGCAGTGGCTGTTTGGGGCCTCTTCAATTATGCTCCCTAAGAATTTCTCTTCATTTCCTACAGTCTCTGCTAAGCACAAGGGATCTCTGTGATATTTTACCTTTCCTTCCTGTGGTCATTATGTAAGAAGTTATATTTTCAAATGGTCTTGTCCGCGCACCCGAGAATCACTGCAACTATGCGAATGAAGTAAAGAGATCATGGTCATTTTTTTCCAAATGACAGATTTGATGTGTTTAAAAGACTCACCCAATTTCTGACTGTAAATAATTTACAGAACCTGATTTTTCTTGATGGCAGATCAATTGCTATTTCTGTCATATTGCCACAATTTTTAAAGTAAACCCAGTGTCTTTATTACTTATCATTGTATCCATCATGGCCTCGTACTCAGTAACTCTTCTAGGATCTTATCTGTGTAGTTTGACTCATTCAGTTTTCTCACTGATAGGCTGTGAATAATTGGAAACACAGCACCATGTCTCGACCACCCCTGATGAATCGATTTCGCCTAGCACAGTGCCAGACACATGAAATCTGCTCAATAATTACTTGAAAAGTTGTCTAATTCCAAGGATCTCTAAAGTTCAAATGGAAGCTAGGAAAGTTGTCATTTTTCCAAGGGCATACCACTAGGGAAAACACAGAGGATAGGATGTGAATACGATTTTCTCTCCGTAAAATATGATTTCCCCCTCTCCAAAAGTTCTTGTGAGGGTTAGAGACTGGATTTGCGAAGGACTCCCTTTGGCAACAGACGTAAAGTCGCCGTTGAAAATGCTGGTTTCGATTCCCTGGAGGCTTGCTCCCGACCGCCGTTCTGTCGCCGTGCATCGATGAGACATGTGGAAGACGGGCCCTGAGCGCAGAAGCCGGAGGGCACAAGACCGAACTCCAGTGCCAGGTGACAGGCAGACGTGAGCGGGGCGCCGGGGAGGGAGGACAACCAGGAGACACAGAAGCGTGGGGCCTGAGGCCATCGATGAATTGGAAGGACCGCTGGAGCACCAGTCAAAGGGAGGACACGGGCCAAGAGGTGGGGCCGGTCCAGACAGTTCCATTGGGGACACAGACGCAGTAAGTCCCACCTATAAACAACCTCAGCTCATTATATCAAAACTAGCAGTGTGGTAGTCACCCCCGGCTGTGGGCAGTCGGCGGGAGTTGTGGATGCTGCACACACACACGCGCACAGAACAACGCGCAGACACACCACACACACAGACACGCCACCAGCTGAGTTGCTAGAATTCACCACCCCTTCCAGGAGCACCCCAGACGCCCAGAGGTGAAGCCCAGGGCTGGAGCTCAGAGGCCCCTGAAGGTCCAGACCCTAGAACTCGGGGTCGGCTCGTCAGGGAACGAGCCAGTCTGTACCCTTGAGGGTGGACTTGGGCTTTGCCAGCCACCCCAGCCCTCCTTCCACTTTTCCACTCGACTTCTCCGCTGCTCGCTTCCTCCTGAGTCCTGGTGAGAATGGGGCACCACCGTGACTCGGGGTAAATCCTCTCCCCGAGAACACAGGAGCCGGACGGAGGGAGACCCCTCGCAGTCACGAGGAGCTCTTGGAATTCTGGGAGAGCAGTGCACAGAAGGGCCTTGTGGGACAGGAATGGGGGGTCCTGGATCCCCAAAGTGGCTTGGGCTCCGGCCCCCGACTTAGCTGGAAGCTGACCCACCTGCACTGCTCTCAGTCCTGTACACACGAGCAGGTAGTCAGATCAGGGATGGTGTCAAGGGTTCGGGCGCAAGGGCTGTGTCTCAGGACACGCAGCTGGAGACTCCCCGCGGCTGCTGAGTGTTGGGGGCGCTTTGGGCTGCAGACAGGGCTGGAAATCTCCACCTGAGAGAGGAGTGGGCATGGGGGCGCTGAGAGGGAAGCAAGGACTGGCAGCGTCAGGGCACATAGGGCGTAACACTTGGAAAGACAAATCTAAGAAGGAGAAATATGGATGATCAGAGAGTGAAGACCCAGAGGGCTAGTCCTAGTGACAGGGACCAGTGAAGAGAGAACCAAAAACAGGTTCAAAGGAGGCACCGAGAGCACAGAGCAGGGCCCAGCTAAAGACTCTAATCTCCGGGAGGAAAACATGGCGGATGCTGGCAGGTGGTTTGGTCTTTGTCCAAGAAGATGCTCCATCTTGTCCTCAGACCACCCATGGAGGGACAGGTCGACTAACCTGAGAGAAGGGTGATCCTTGGAGGCGACAGCTCTCAGCCTTTCTGCCCACCTTCCCTCCCAGGAGTTGATAGACTCATGTTGTCAAGTGGTTGGTGAGGTGAGAGCCAGGGAGGGTCCAGCGGGGAGGAGATTTCTTTTAGGAAATGCTAGTACAGACAAGGCGTGTTCTCAGAAGAAAGGAGGAGGGAAGAAATAGAGGGGGTGATGGTATGTTAATTCCCTTGCCTTTTATTGTTCATTATGCATTTGACATAGCCATGTACTTTCATTTTCAAAGGATTCTAGAAATACACAGTGCAAATCAAGAAAGTCTCCTTCAGCTCATGATCTCCTCTTAACTGACCAAATCATATCTTATATCTGCCATAAAGTAACTCACCTGATCTGCACCTTCTCGCTCTCTCAATCTGTTCTTATATTAATGAGATGGTATTACACTTTTTCAAAGCTTGCTTTTCCACCTAGCAATATGTCCTTAATTGTGTGCGGTGGCCTTGCTGATATAACTCTATTTTTAACTATTTTATAGAGCCCCACCAACTGGACTAGCCACGATTTTCTCCTTAATCATTTAAGTGCTTTTGTGTTTTTGGCCATTGTGGGTGCTGCAGTGACTGGTCCCTTTGGCCTGGCTCACATGCGTTCACTTGCATGTTGGCTCTCGTTTTGCCCGGGCTCCTCCCAGCCTGTATATGCTAGAGCCGCAAGTCTGTGCATCTGCCGTCCAAGGGGAGGACTGACCGCCCCTTGAAACGGCCTTGTCGATGCTGGTTTCCACCGTAAAACAGAGACGAGGCCTCCTTCCCATGCTCAGATTATGACTTTTTAAACTTCTCCCTCGCATAGGAGGCAAATACACCTTTATTTTGATTAGGCAGGCAGATGGTCACTGACCGCGTGTCTCACACTCCGTGAATGTCCACTTCACGTTTCTCGTCCGCTGTCTCCGGGATGTCTTTGCCTTGCTGACTTGTGTGGGTCCCTTGCAAGCTCCGAGTTAAACCTCAGCCCACGCCTACTGAAAACGGCTTCGTCATCTTGTCAGTTGTCAATAAACTCTGTGTATTTAGTTATTTATGGCAGGGAATCTGCCAGTCTTTTTCCAGAGGGTTTTTAATTCTTCCATTTCGTTCAGCTTCCCCCTGACACGGATCACAGAGAAATGTGTCTGATGCAAGTATCTAATCCGACCAGAGCACATGCACATATAACAGAGTCGTGATCCATCGGTGAGTTTTTGGGGAGTGGAGAGTCAGCTGCACCGACGTCACCAGGCCATGGGGAGCACTTTCCCGACTCACTCACTCGAAACGCCACTTTCGTTATCTATAATTTAATCTTATGTGCAAATCCCCTGGTGTGCCCATTTGTTTACACTCCCTCTTTCTCCCACCATGGGTTTGCATTGTACTAATATCATGCTGTCTTTATTATTCTACATCTATGGAACATTAAGCAGGGCTAGCCTGCTTCCCATCCACGCCCCGTGTCTTCACAGTCACCGTGCTGTCCCCATACGCGTATTGTCCATACAAAAGGGGCTCAACTGTCTGTCTTCATAACAGACCTGTTGAATTTGCCGATGCAGATGAAGCTCATTAATTCTTGGTGAAGAGAGAAAACAGTATCCCGTGGAGTCTTTTCCTGGGTGACAGATTGGTGCTAACGTCCCAAATCACTTTTTCTTTCCTAGACATTTCAGGGGTGACATTTCTCATCATCCCTCCACTCTGGGTGGAGGCCATGCGGCTAAGTTCCAGACAGTGGTAAACAATTTTATTGCACAGGCAAGTGCAGAACTGACACAGTACCTGGGGTCCTGGCTTCTAGAGCCCATCTGTGCCCCCGCTCTGCTCCACTACCGTTCACACACCTGTGGACACCTGTCCCGGGAACCTGTGCCACAGAAGACATACAGTGCCACGGAGAGAAGGCATCTGGGTCGCTGAGTTGCCATGAGGAATGTCACATCCTAGACAGCCACATGCAACTATCCTTTGAGCAAGAAAAAACCTGACCGTGTGCTAAGCCAGTGAGAGTCGGGGCTCGTTGGCAGCGCTGTTGACCGACCCTGATCAGTGATACATGTCTCTTCATCTATTCAGGCCAATTTTTGCTTCTTCAGTAGGTTAGACTTGTCGGGAGCTCTTTTATGTTATTATTTTGGCTGTGAATGGGATCTTTTCTCCCCCCTATTGCATTTTCTATTTGATTGTTGCTGGTTTGAGAAAAACGATTGATTTTTTGGTTGATGCATTCAATCTGGGCTGCGGAGCTCAAGAGCAGTTCTAGCAATTTGTCAGCATATGCTTTTGCATTTTTGCAAGAAAGAATATTCTCTTGTACATAATGTCGTATTTCTCGTGCTTTTTCATGGTTGCACTGGCCAGAATGTTTAGCACGATATTAAATAGTGATGGATCGTGGACTTCTGTGCTGAGCTGATTTTTCTAAAATATCACTAATGCTTCACTCTTAAGTATGATGCTGGCTTCAGTCTGCTGCTGGACACCTTTCATCGAGATAAGAGTGTTTCATTACTGCCTTTGTTTGCTAAGTGGATTTTCATCAGGGCCGAGCATTGACTTTTATCAAGCACTTCTTCAACATTGAGTGAGAGCTTTCAAGTTTATTTTCTTAATGTACTAACCTCATTGATAGGTTTTCCTAACCACCTTCTATTCTTGTGATTATTTGTGTGGCTGTGATGTGTTCCTTTGTTAATATCGTGTCTGTTTTAATACTGAATATCATTTAGGGTTTATTTATCTGCTTAAAGTTGAGCTTGAATGTCGTTGTCTCTTCTCTTGATGGTTTGTCGAGTTTGGGGTCTTAATCACTCCAGCAGGATTGAAGAAATGGGATTAACTCCAATTTATTATCTTTTTTGATGTTTATAAAACATTAAATGCATGTGGGCATGTACTGATCAAAGGTGTATTTATTTATGGAAATATTATTGTCATACACATATATAAGACTGTCAGAGATTACACATACATCATATCCCATGTATATGTAAGATATATGATAAATATATGTATGATGTAACTATAGCTATCATTTCTTAAATATTCATTTTTATCAAAGTTGCATAATATATAGCTTTGTAAGCTATAAAATTCTGCAAGTATATTTTGCAAAATACTTTCCTTGTCTGCAATTTGGAGATAATCACTTAATCTATTTTAGCCATTTCTTTTGAGATTTCTCATGTCTAAGTAATACATTTTTAATAAAATATTTTATTCTTCATCATTAGATGTTAACAGTCTTCTCCCTACCAAAGAAGCTGGGAATCTAATTTTCTTGTAATCACCCTAGGACCTGCATGCCCTCCAACCAAACTCATATTACATGTATATAATAACTCCAAGATAGGGCTACATTTGATATTTGCGTATTTTGAGTATGTAAACATTTTACATAGGAGACACTTACGAAGTCATTTAGTGTTTTGAATTGAAAGGGAAGGAAGAAACATTGGAAGGAAGGAAGGGAGGGAAGGATGGAGGGAGGTAGGGAGGGAGAAAAGAGGGAAGGAAGGAGGAAAGAAGGAATTGTTTTATATATTTGTTTTGTTCATTTTCAGTTGTCCCCCAGCCACAGGTCTCAAATCTGAATCCTTGAGCTTTACGTGGTCCACAGCCCAGGCACCAGCTGAGTTTCTAAGCCACCAGGGCGGACCTCATCTGCTGTTTCATAACGCGTTTCGATTTTTCCAAAGTTAATTACTACACAGTTACTTATGGTTAAATTACTTCATTTGAAATTCCCGCCAGATCTGCATAACTCTTCACACATCTGGGTCACCTCGGGCTGCCAGGATGACAGTGTGACACACACACGCGCACGTGTGTATGAATGACACCACGTCACCGTCTGACCATCACAGGCAGACTTAGCACACGCACGGCCCCAGCATTAAAACCAGAGAGTTTCCAGCATCCCCCAACCTCTCGCGACATCCCCGCGTGGCTGCCGTGACTGCCCCACCAACTCGGGCACCGTGCTCACCTGGATTCCTGACGCTAGAGCTTCACCCTGAACCAACACGCACAGGCACTCACGTAGACACACGTGTGCACACGACTGCATTCCTTTCCTCAGAGAACATCTGGGAGAATCACTCGTATTGTTCTGTGTAAAGCCGGGTGCTTTTGTAATTGCTCTGACATGTGATTGTCTAAGTTTATCATCATGTGCGAGTCGCTTTCACGTGAATGGGCATGTGACCCACAAAGCGATGCCGCTAGGAGTCTGTCCGGCGTGGTTGCTGGTGCGTCCCGTGTGCGCTTTTCTCTACGGGCCTGTGTGCAGGAGCACAGTCGCCGAGCATGGGGATTTCGCTCTCACATACCGCAGCGGAACTGTTCCTCTGTAAACTACCCCGCACTTGATACTTTCAGGTCTTAACTCTGATTCTTCCTCTGGGCGTGCAGAGCCTGCCTCGTGGTCGTAGTTTCATCTCCCTGATGCCTCGTGAGTGTAGCATCTGCACTTGGCTTATTGTCCCTCTGGAAATTCTCACCTGTGAAGTTGCATTTTACTCTTTTGTTGATGTGTTTTAATGAATTCTGATTCTTAATTCTAATTCAACCGAATTTTCTGATTTACCATTGCTTGGGGTCATGCTAGACACATCTTACGTATTCTAAGACCTGCCTGTTCAAAAAACCCGGCGAGCAGATGCTTAATATTCCCCCCTCCTTGCTGATATGCCTATTCCAGTTTTTGAAAAAGAGAAGTGCAAAAATTTCCAAGTCATCCATCAATCTTTGTCATTATAGTTAGTGCTTTTGTGTCTAGATTCAGAAATCTATCATTTTTTTCAAAAATAGCCTCTGCTAAGTTTCATGGTTTGGTAATTTACCATATACATTTGGATTTCAAATACCTTTGGAAGTGGCTTTTGTATATGATGTGGA
Organism: Solenodon paradoxus; assembly: GCA_004363575.1. Lineage (NCBI taxonomy): Eukaryota > Metazoa > Chordata > Mammalia > Eulipotyphla > Solenodontidae > Solenodon > Solenodon paradoxus. The sequence goes on from RJWH01009941.1 coordinate 9,233, forward strand.
ACAGAAGATCAGAATTTTTTCATATATATACACCATCACCCACTCATCAAAGTTGTCCTGTCTCTGATTCTGACTGCAGGATGATTTTTGTCATCAATCCTACTTCCTGTAACATCCATAAGTCCCAGGATCAAAGTAAAACTGAGGGGCCCCAGGTGGAGCAGCAATTGGGTCAGTCGCCTTTGCAGGAGCAGGCCACGTATGCCTGTGATCGTATGTTCAAGTCCCAGGTCAGGGGGAAACAACCAGTGTGAACACAAAATGATAATAAAATAACGTGCTTCCTCTTCTCCCTTCCTGCCTGCCTGCTCACCTTCACTCCTGCCTGAACCTTTTCTTTAAAAGAAAAAAGTACAGAGATCGACTTCTGGATGGTGACTCGACAGGAGGCACTGAAGGGTGCCCGCTCCCCACAGAGACTGAAAAGAACAAAAACAAAATCATCTGTTTTCCTGAGACAAACATCAAGAAGTAACCAGTACTACAGCTGGAGACGGATGGACTGACGACTAACAATGGGTGAGGACACCCAGCACGGTTCTCCGTCAAGCTGCAGATTTGGATTTGGGACAGAGACAGAGGTCTCCAGACACGCGGTGGAGCAGAGACTAGGGATTTGGGGACCAGCTGGGGAGGCAGCGAGAGGCGGGCCCAGGAGGCTGAGACCAGAGCCACGAGGGCCAACTGGGGAGGCGTGAAAGGAGAGTCAGCGCACCGGGAGCTGAGCTGGAGACCACAGTGAAATCGCGTTGGGCGCAGCCATAACTGGAAACCAGTCAAACCAAACCCTCCCACAACCGTTTCACGCCAGAGCCTGGGGTCCACCAAGCGGAAATCCCACCCACTGCACATCTACCCACCAGAAATCCCGCCCTCGGGTGCCCCACCCCCTGGATCACAGCCAGAAGGCCGTCCCCAATCTCAACGCTACCCGCTAGCACCGCTTTGTGGGAAGAGGTGAACCTGCAGCCTGATTGCCAATCCTGAGCAAGTCAGACCTACGCAACGCCAGGGAAACCCAACCCTCAGAAATATAAAGAAAATGCTAAACAGAGCAAAGACACAGAGAAATATATGTGAAATGAGGGATCCAATAGAAAACCCAGGGGAAACTGAATACAGCAGATGTATATAAATTACCTGAAGAGGAATTTAGGGCAACAGTGATTGACATACTCATGGGAATCCAGAAATCAGTAAAGGCAGTAAACGGGAATGTCAGCAAAGAGAAGAATTAAAACAAGACATCAAACAGGTAAGGCATACAATGGCTGAATTATAGAACTCGATGGAAGGGCTCAATAGGATGGACAAAACTTCCAATAGACTCAGTGATCAGGAAAATAGAACAGAGGAACTCGATCAATCAAACCAACAAAGAGATAAAAATTTCAAATATTCAAAGACAACATTCGAGACCTGGGAATAACATCAAAAGGAACAACATTCGTTCTCAGAGGAAGAGAGGGAAAAGGGAGCAGAAAGCATATTTGAAGTAATAATGGATGAGAACTTGACCAATTTGAAGAATGAAGTAAGTTTCCAGATCCAGGAAGCTCAAAGAGTTCCTAATAAAAGAAACCAACACATAAATAAACCTAGACACATCATCATAAAAATGTCAAAAATACAAGATAAAGCAAGACTATTAACATAGAACTGTGAATGCTAACTTCAGGGAAACCTCAAAATACATCCCCAGGGAGAAAGTGAAAAAGAAAACAAATGGCGAAATCAATCAAAACATAACTGCACCATCCGACCTAAGAAGAGAAAGAGAACAAAAACATCATCTGGAGAAACATACAAAAGACAAATTATAAAATGACATTAAACAACTATATATCAATAATCACCCTAAACATTAATGGACTTAACTCATTTGTCAAAGGGACACAGAGTCGCTGGATGGATTGAACAGCATCACCCAACCTGCTGCTGCATCAGGAAACCCACCTTCTTCCAGAAGATAAACAGAGGCTCAAAGTCAACGGCTGGAAGACAATCCCACAGTTGAGTGGCAACCACACAAGAGCAGGAACAGCTATACTCATCAGATAAAACAGATTTCCATCTAAAAAGCATAACAAAAGATAGACATGGACACTAAATAATGATTAAAGGATCAATCTAGCAGGAAGACATAACATTTATTAACATACATGCACCAAATGTAGGAACATCAGAGTATATGAAGTCAGTGTTACTAGACCTGAAGGGAGACACTGACAACAGCACAGTAACAGTGGGGAACTTCAGCACCCCACTTACAACAATGGCCAGATCAACCAGGCAGAAAATTTACAGGGAAACAGTCAGTTTACATGACCACCTGGAACACACAGGTCTAGTAGACATAGACCGATCACTTCACCCAACGATTACAGATTTCACTCTCTTCTCAAGTGCTCATGGAACATTCTCAAGGAGAGATTACATGCTGGGACACAAAACATCTCTCAACAAATTTACAAAGATTGATGTCATACCAAGCATCTTCTTTGACCACAATGGCCTAAATCTGGAAATCAACCACAAAGAGAAGGCTGGAAGACCCCACACCAATTGGAAACAACAATATGCTCCTGAATATCTCTTGGGTAAAAGAGGAGCTTAAAAAATACTTAGAGACAAATGAGGATGAGGACATGAGCTACCAGAATCTATGGGATGCAGCAAAAGCTGTACTAAGGGGAAAGTTCATTGCAATCCAGGCCTATCTTAAGCAAGAAAAATCACAAATAAACAACTTAACTCTACATTTAAAGCAACTAGGGGAAGAAGAACAATTAAAGCCAAAATTTAGCATGGAAATAATCAAAATTTGAGCAGAAATAAATAAAGTAGAAAACAAAAAGACAATCCAGAAGGTCAATGAAACCAAAGTTGGTTTTCTGAAAAAATAAACAAAGTTAACAGCCATTGGCCAGACTCACAAAGAAAAGAAAAAGGGAGAAAACTCTCATAACTAGAATCTGAAATGAAAGGGGAGAAATTACAACAGATACCACAGAAATTAAAAACATCGTAAGGGATTACTATGAACAGCTCTATGTCACCAAAAAGGAAAAACTTGAGGACATGGACAGATTGCAGAAAAGTATAGTGTCTCAAGAATGAATTCAGAAGAACTGGAAAAGCTGAACAGAACAATCGCAAGCAAAGAAATTGAAGAAGTAATCAAGGGCCTCCCCCAAATAAAAGCCCGGGACCAGATGGCGTCTCCAATGAGTTCTACCAAACCTTCAGAGAGGCATTCAACCTATTCTCAAGCTCTTCCAAAATATCTCTCACCTGCTTTTCCAAATTTGGTAAATGCCTCTAGCCCGGTGCTACCCAGCAAGGCGGCCATCAGTCCCGCACAGCTATTTACATCCATTAAAGTCTAACCAAATCTAAAATCCCTTTCTCAGCCACAGCCGTCACATTTCGAGTTTCCCACAGCCACCCAGGCCGTGGCTCCCCCATCAGATGCGGGTGCAAAAGGCTGCCGCCACTGCACAGGGTCTGCAGGACCACACGGGGCATGTCCCAGGTGCCTGGTGACTCTTCTCTCTCCTCCACGTCTCTGCCCATAACTTTTTTGTCCCGTGATCGCCGATACCATCAATCAGTTTAAACAAAGCTCAGTCTTAGCCTTTCTAGTGGATTTCAGTGGCGTGTGGGTCCTTTTTGTTTGATCCGCTGCAATCAGGAGTCACCCTCTACATTTGTGCATTTTCATGCCCGTCCCATTTCTGATGTTGTCTGCTCTTTATTCAGTCATCCCGTGTGGAATTCCAAGATCGCCCCTGTTTAGTGAGGGAGCGGGGTGGGTCTCGGAAGCTAGTCTTGGTCTCTCATCTTCAGTGATGTTCTGTGAGGTTCGGGACTCTGCTTTTGTGAGACGGAAGGTGCTCTGGGTTCCAGCGCCCTGTGAAGTGTGCATGTGTGCGTCTGTGTGTGCGTGTGCTCACTCAGGGCTCTGCATCCTGTTTCACACACACATCATGCTTCCACACTGCAGACTCGGGTTTTGTTTTATGGAAGGAGCTTTATTTCCACTCATGGCCCCGGGAAGGAGCTCACTCGGGAGTGAAGGATTGGGGTTCCAAGTGAAATTCCATGGCCCCTCTGGCACAGTGCACCTCGTGCATAGAGAAACCAGGCCCCACGAAGAGTTTCTACTTATTTGTCGTTGGACCTGCAAGTTATGTGGAGACCAGAGGCAGCTGTGAATCTCTAGCTCTTCTTAGCTTTCAGCTAAGTGGAGTCTCCTTTTGTCAATGCAACTTACAGCTTTTACATTCAATTTGCATCTAATCCAAACTTTCTGTTTGAAACAGCATCAGAGGATTCCCAGTCTCTAGCCCTTTACGACGTGGAGCAGAAATCCTGTATATTTATATTTCAAATGCTATCACAGTTCGTTCTCACACTGACCCAGGGTAGGTATCATGATTATTATTTTCTGGGAAAAGGAAAAGGGAACATTTATTCTCTGTGTGATTTTGGAAAGTCTATCATCAACCCAAAGTGTTGCTCTAGAGCCTGGTGACAGCTGTTTCTAGCCTGTGGAAGGAGGGGTGGGGGCATTCACCCCCAGGATCAATGTCCCATCAGGAGCTAGTGTGTGGGAAGTCGCAAGTTCAGAAAGAATATCTTTGAGCAGGAGCTTTTATCTGGATTGGCACACAAAATGAAGTCAGTAAATATTTGGGGAAGAAATGCAGTTTCCATTAAGAAGAGGTTGGCAGTAGAGGAAGATGATGTGCATTATCAAAGCAGACTCAATCTCTTCCTCTGCTCCCTGTGCAGAAGACCTAATAACTCTGCTGCAATGGCCAAGACAGGCTCAGACTCCTAGCTGTGGGACAGCATGAGAAGCTGGCACTGGGAACGGTTTTGGAAAGAGGCTAGATATTTTGAGTACTGTGTCTGGAACATGCTGAGTCAATGAGGAGACAAATGGAAGGACAGATTGATGATGATGCATGGATGGATGGACTGGATGATGGAAGGATGGATGGATGGATGGATGGATGGACGGATGGATGGACCAGATGATGAAAGGATGGATGGATGGATGGATGGATGGATGGATGATGGTTGGACAGATGTATGGATGGATGATGGATGGATGGACCGATGGATGGATTTTGGATGATGAATAAATGGATGATGGATGGATGGATGGGTGGATGGATTTACAGATGGACAGATGGATAGATGGATGAATGGGTGGATGGATGGATGAGTGAGCAGATGAATGAGTGGACAGATGGATGGATGGTTAGGATACAATTAGAAGCTAAAATGAGGCACACCAGTATCGCAGCATTTTATCTGGTCCCAGTAAGAAGTATGTGAAGAAAATAATATTGCTGACCCTAGAACAACACAGCTTTGGGCTGTGTAGTCCACTTACGCGTAGATTTTCTTGTAAATAGGTGACATACTTGTCGGCGATTGACAAATGCAGTGGGTGCTGTGCATGTATTTTTCTCTTCCCTGTGACTTTCTTGGTAACACTCCCTTTCTCTAGCTTCCTCTGACGTAAGAGTACATCCCAGGACACACAGAAGATGCAGGATACGTGCTGACTGATGTCTGCATGATCGGAAAGTCTCTGCTGAGCAGCAGACTAGCAGTCATTACATTCTGGAGGTTAAACATGGATTTTCATATATATGGGGGGGTCTGCCCCCAGCCACGTGTGGCCCAAGAGTCCACTGCATTTCCCACTTTCCAAATGAGCACCGAGAGACGGGCAACCCAGCCAGAGCCTGGGCCTTTCTCTCCCCTCTGCCGAGTGGGAGCCCTCAGACAGGTCGGCCATTCTTTATGTTCTACTCTGGAGCCGAGCAGAGGGGAGGACAGATGGTGCAGACGTGGAGGTGGCTGCAGTGGGTGGGAGCAAGCGGCCGAGGCCGTGTCTTCCTGCGGGGGACTGACTGGACGCCCACGAGGGCACGATGCGTGCTCCGGGCCCACCTGCAGCCGCGCCACGTGTGAGTCGCGGGCCAGCACCTGGGTGGACCGCCGCCTGCGGTTCCGGGCAGGCGACACAAAGGGAGCGGTCAGCCTGGAGACAGCTCTTCTCCAGTGTCTGAGGGGCTGCTGCAGAGGAAATGGCCTCTGCAGAGTGAACTCTTTCTGCGGAGGACACCACTTTTACAACATCTCCATCCGCTTCCTCCGCAGGAACCAGCAGTAACGACTGAGAGAAGGAGAAGCAGAGAGATGGTTTCCAAAGCCTCTGAAGAGCTGTTATCTGGAATCAGAAACAAGGGTTTTTTTCATCCTGTTCTTTCTTCCTGAAAGATCAACCCTTAGAGCTCATCTGGCTCCATCTCTCCTGGGCCAGGCCAGCAGGGAGCCAGGGGGCTTGGCAGTGCTCAGCAATAATTGTCTTGCAGAGCAGATAAGAGTGACATGCAAATTACTCACCTCAGCCCAGAGTAACAGATGACAGGGACCTGTTTTCTAGCAGTGTTTTCTAGGAAAGCTGAAGTCATGGCTCAGCTGCTGTGGCCCGAGCAGGCGGCCCCCAGGCCATGGCAGGCCCTGCTGGGGACAGGGGCCTCTCCCAGAAGTGGCCTCGCTCCTTCTGGAGCATTCTGGCAGCAGCTCAGGGCGGTGGGCTATGGCGATGGAGACACGCGTCCCTCCAGACCTGACCGTCCTGGTGATGCAGGCACAGCATAGTTTAACATCTGTGGGGCGTGTGCAGATGTGTGAGCAGAAAACTAACAGGCAACTTCTAAGAACAAGGACCCCCCGCAGCAGCTTGGGTCTGGGACACACCCCTGGATACTTGCCCAGTCTTCACTCCTGGTGACCTGGACACGCCCACGAAGGGAGAGGCCCGTCCCTCGTGTTTGCTCCAAAATCCCTCTGCCTGCGTGATGGGCGGGCAGCACAGGCCACACACGTCCCCCTGATGGAGCCTCCCCACCCGCAGGGGCTGCGACTCACTGTTTCTGCTGCTCATGAACCTGCTGTGTGTCCCTGACCAGACAGCTCTCTCCATGAACTTTCCGGACGGACCGCGTCTCATCGGGGCGTCGCAGCTCCCCGTTGCCCACAGCGTTGGGAGGTCTCGGCAGGATTTTTAGAGGAAAGAGGTGTGTGTTCGCTGCGCGAGCCTGGCCTGGGGAGACGGTGGGTGGCAAACGACAGCTGAGTTCCAATCTGACTCAAAAAGCATCACCCAAGACACTGGCGTCCTGGCTTTGCAGAAGGAGGACCTGGAATCTGCGAGAGGGCAGCCGAACCCCATCTTGCCTTCAGCTGGAGGGGTCCCTTCTGAGCAGCTGATGAACCTGCCCGGGATGTGACAAGGAAAGTGAGGTGACGAGGGGATGACGTGCTTGGCACGGTGCTGGGTGTGCGCTCGGCCCTGAGCAGAGTGGTGCTGGCTTTCTGCTGCTGTGACGCCACCCAGAGCCTGCACGGATGCCGCGTCAGCGCCTCGCCCGGTCACACGCCCGGCCTGTGACCAGCTGAGGCCTGTGGTCCAGCTGCCTGTCTGTCTGGGAGACGAGCACTTCTGCCCGCTGGCCAGTCCCCTGGCCTTGCTGTGCCCTCTGTCTGCCCCGCCACCCCCCGCCAGCTCCAGGCCCCAGCAGCCGGACTTCTGGTCCAAGGCGCTTGCGGAGGCGTCTCCGGCTGCTTCCTCGGGCTCACATCTGGGCGCTGAGCAGCAGCTGGTGAGCAGTTGCTGCCTGAATGCGACTGCAGAGAAACCCCAGGAGAAAGCATCTCCAGTGGGTCTCAGAGGCCAGGTTCACCTGAAGGCGCCTGTGGAGTCAGACATCAGGAGCACCTTCCTCACTGGAGGGTGCGCCCTGGTCAGAGAAGGTGGCTGCATGGCCGCCCCGTGGGCCGGAGCCATCAGGAGGGGCCACCGAGGAAGGGCGGAGGCCCGGGAAGGTCCGCCAGTGTCCCGAGTCAGCTGCAGGGGCCGGCGACCTGGGCTCCTGCGGGAACAAGGGGAGAGGGAAAGCGAGAGCGTGAACTGAGCCGCAGCCTCCCCGAGTGCCACCGTGGTCAAGAACTCTGGGGGGACAGGAGTGTCCCGGGGGCAGGGGCCTCCGGTCACGGGTGTAGGTGTCCTGATCTCTCTTGTTGCTGCAAAGTCAGGCCCTGAGTCTCCAGTCACAAAGGAAAGAGAGGAAAAGGAGACATTCCAGTCCGGGCCCAGGCGGGACAGGTGTCCCGCAGCGCGGCAGGAGGAGCCCTTGAGCTGGTGTGGGCCTGCGGCCCTGCGCTGGGTCAGTCCCGAGCAGCCGAGGGCCTCCTCTTCTGGGCTGGCCTGCCGCCCCCTCTCTGGAGAGGCGCGGCTGAGAAGGTGCCGGAATGCTCCTCCTGCAAACCTCGTCGCCCTGCGGCCGCGACGCCCGGCCCTCCAGAATGCCTTCCCCCCGGTCGGTGAGCAGACAGACGCGCGGGCCGATCAAAGGAAGCTTCCGGAAGATCTTCTCCACCCCCAGCGGCCGAGGCTTGGCTTCCAGCCCCACAGCGCCAGGTCCAGCATTAACCTTCTCGGCTCCTCAGTTAGCAGCCGCCAGGGGTCCTTGGCAGCTGTTGGGATCTGGGGGTCGGCCGGGGCCTCAGCCGGCTGACTTAAAAGGCTCTAAGTGTTCTGTTGGAGGGAAGCCCAGGAGACATCGATCCGTTTCAGGGGCGCCCGCCCTCCTTGAGGCCCACGTCCCCCCCATCGGCGCCCCGTGTCTGGGAGGGGGCCCCGGAGCCCATGACGCCCCAGTCTGGACAGCAGAGCCCAGAGCACCGCGCGAGTCCGCTGGACCGAGGTACTGGGCGGCGGGCTCTGGAAGACAGGTCAGTGCCTCACGAAGCAGCCGCGAGTCTGGGACAGCGCCGGAGGAGGGCCGGCCACTGCCCTGGTCCCGGAGGCTCCTCGCCCTCAGCCTCGTGAGCGGCCGGCCCAGCTCCACCTCGGACATCAGGCGGCCTCCACAAGCTGCTGAGCTCCCTGGCCTCGGTGTCTCATCCGACTGCTGCAGTGCTCCCTCCCCGGGGTCTTCAGGGGTCCAGCGACATGGTCTGTCCTGGCCACGTAGGGAAGGCGTGTCCCAAATCCCCGGCGGCCCTTCCTGGGGCAGATTTGGAAGGAGGCCCCGGGCCTGGCCGCCCTCGCTCCCACGACAGAGGTCTCTGCTGCAGGCGCAGCTTCTTCCCTACAGAGGCCCTCGCTCTGCCGTCCACCTGCCTGCCCCTATCTCCCGAGGACAGGGCCTGGGCTGGGAGGAGCGAGTGTCCCCGCACTCCTGTCCTGGGAGCTGGTGGTGCCTGTGTGGATGCCCCCGTGGGGCGGCCCTGCCCCGCGTCCCCTCCGCCGCCTCTCCAGTGTCAGAGCTGCGAAAGAGCCACCGTGGACGGGGGCGGCGGGACCCACGCAGCTGACACGGAGCCACGCTGCGGCCAGGGTGTCCGTCACTCAGCGGTGTCAGCCACACGGACGCAAGAGGGGATGACAGAGGGACGAGCGGGGATGTCACGAGACTCTGCCCTCACGGAGCTTCACACCCCTTCGGAGATGACTGTACAGGGCCTTCCCCCAAAGAGGACACCAGCCGGGGACAGAGGGCCACCGTCTCGGGAGCCCTGCAGTGGGGGAGCGGGCTGGTCACCGTGTCGTCAGAGAGGACACGCCCAGTCTGACCACGAGGCGCCGTCAGATGAGTCCCGACCGACGGGGCGGATGTGGAAGCTGCACCCTCTGCTCACCACGTCGGGCACCTGAAACAGGGACAACCCGAGAAATCCCACAGCAGGCGCGACCTGAGGGAGACTAGCTGCTGGCTCCTGGAACCGACCACAGGCCACACGGGAAATCTGAACTCGCCGTACGTGTTCCCGCCGGTCTGTCTGTGCGGCCCAGATGAGGGCAGAGGCGCCCGGGCTGGACGGTGCAGGACAGCGTCCCTCTGCACCGCTGCCCCGCGAGCCCTGCAGTTTTTCTCCAAACCTGGCGCTGTTCCGCAAAAGCAGTTTTTTAAGGAAGGAGACACCCTATCGGAAGAACTGCACTTTTATCAGAAATTGCACTCTGGCTCTGGCACCTCTCACAGTGATACCTGCTCGGTGAAATCCTCCCTGAAGGCTGGCAGCTGAGGCTCTGATGTGCTGGGGCCAGGGAGGAGCCCCGAGGGGGAGGAGCCCCGAGGGGGAGGAGCCCCGAGGGGGAGGAGCCCCGAGGGGGAGGAGCCC
>RJWH01009942.1:0-19441 GCA_004363575.1 Solenodon paradoxus
AGGCAGAGGAAGCCAGGAAGCAGCTGATAAGCAAGGCATACCCTGGTCCTCCTGGCACGTTCCTGGGCAGGGGGTTGGGTGAGGGAGGGGCACACGTATGAACAAGCACCTGAATGCATGTGTGTATGAGGGAGATGTGTGCACACGGGCTAGTGTGCTGTGCACGTGCAGAGGAGAGTGAGGCCTACAAGGCCCGGATCTGAGAAACCTCAAATCCCACAGGACACGTTGCTGGAGTTCCCTCAGGGAACAGACTCTTCTCAGCCAGAACCCAACTGGGACACTTGTTCCCCAGAGGAAAGGAGAGGGCGAGCTGGACTTTTCTGTGGAAACCCAGGATGGAATTGGAGGTGCATAAGTCTGCTTAAACCTTGCACTCTGCTCAGCTTTCAACCTCAACCTGCCCCGACCTGGCTGACTCAGGGACAACTTGAAGCCATGAGACTTGAGAAAAGCACCCCACAACAGTCCCCAGCAACCCAGGCACAGACTGAGGTCATGACGTCACTTGGCTGAGGCAGATGCCCGGGCTCCCAGCCACCATTTTCTGGGGCTATCTTAGAGTTTCTCCCCCTCCCCATCCTGTCCCGGCAGAGTGCCTTGGTGCGGGCGGGGGGTGGGGGGACAGTCAGGGCCTGAGGAATTGTAGGATATTTCTTTTATATTTTTTTAAGGAAAGGTACAGAGATTAGTCAAGATGGTGACCTGGTAGGAGCAAGCAGAGTCTTCTCCCCACAGAGCAACTAGGAATCACCTCCTTTGCAGACACAAACACTGAGGAAAAGCAGGTTCGGAGGCTACAGCGGCAGTCACCACCACAAGGATAGATGAAGACATTAGGGTTCAGAGCTGCATTTTGGATCAGGGACTTTCAGCCTCAGGACAAAAAGGACTGGAACCTCAGGCAGAACTGGCCCTCCCAGAGAGTCGCTTTGATAGCAGAGAGCCTGCCCAGCAGGATGGAAGCATGGAATTGGGGGAGACAGTCTTGGCGCAGGACAGGAGCACCAGCACCCTGGTGGTCTGAACAGAAGTCCTGGAGGGGAAAGTACACAGGGTGCCGCCATAACCAGAAGGCAGCAAGGAGAACACCCAGTCCCACCCTCTCTTGCTATATTATGCCCGAAAGTCACAGGACCTATCTACTGGAAATCCTACCCCAGGTTTCAAGGAAGAAGGACCTTCAAGGCTACCCACTAGTGCCACAGGTTGCACTGCTGATCATGGGCCAATGACAAGGTGGTCATTACCATTCAGAGCTGGGACACTGGGGGGAAGCCTCTGTATCCCCCAAACTCCAGCCCTATAGGTTGATATTGGGCGACAACACAGGGTTCACCTAAGAACTTCAACAAATCGAACCAGTGGTGATGCCACTAAAACTCAACAATTCCAGTGTCCAAGATCCAGGCTAATCTAGTGCAAGTAAACACCCTACACAAGATCATCATTGCAGGGAAACCTAACCCACAGAAACAAAGACAAAATGCTAAACAGAGGAAAGACACAGAGAAATATAGATGAAATGATGACTCCAATGAAAACCCCAGGGGAAAATCTGAATATGACAGACTTGTGCAAACTACCTGAAGATGAATTTAGGGCAACAGTGATAAGTACATTTAAAGGAAATCAAGAAAACAATAGAGGAAGAAAAAGAGAACAAAAAACAGAAGAAAGCTAAAGAAATAAAAAAACATAATAGCTGACCTAAAGAACTCAATAGAGAGACTCGAGTATGATGGATGAAGCATCCAACAGAATCAGTGAGTTAGAAGATAAGACAGAGGAATGCACTCAAGCAAACCAGCAAAGAGATAAAAGAATGCAAAAGAATGAAGATAGCATTCAAGTCCTATGGATTAACATTAAAAGCAACAACACTTGCATCATAGGGGTCTCAGAAGGAGAAGAAAGAGAAAAGGGGATAGAAACTGTATTTGAAGAAATAGTAGCTGAGAACATGCCTAACCTGAGGAATGAAGCAAGACTCCAGACCCAAAGAATTCCTAATAAAAGAAACCCAAAGACCTGCACCAAGACACATTGTCATCAAAATGTCAAAAATACAAGATAAAGATTCTTAAAAGCTTCTAGAGAAGGTCATGCCCTGTTGGCCTAGCAGTCTGGTACACCCTGAGAGGAGTTCCACATATATCCCAAGGTCCTGGATTCAAGACCTGGGGTCAAGGGGAAACAATCAATGTGAACTAAATAAAATATAAAGTGCTTCTTTCACCTCTCTCTTCTTGCCTTCCTACTAGCCTTCATTCCTGCCTGCACTTTTCTTTAAAAACAAAAAACAAAGTATCTAGATAAAAATGAGTCACAAACAATGGAGTCCCCATAAGATTGTGAGTGGATTTCTCAATTGAAACTCTACAGGCCAGAAGGGAATGGCATGGATATATTCAAAATTTTGAAAGAAAATATTTTTTAACCTAGGACACAATAGTCTACAAGATTATCATTTAGAACTGAAGGAATGATTTAAAAAAATTTATAGATAAGCGAAAGTTAAAGGAAATCATCACCACAAAAACAGCTCTACAGAAAATACTAGAGGAAGCTCTACAAACTGTAAAGAAACCTCACTTAAAAATAGTAATGAAGCAAAATATAAAAGGGTGGGGAGGAGGAGAGTAAAAATGTGGATGGTTAGAATGAATTTAAGATTAACCTTCTTTCAAATAAAAATAGAAAATAAACAGAATTCTTAATGCTAACCTCAGAGTAACCTAAAAACATATCTCCAGGGAAAAAACAAAATGAAAAACAAAAAGGGAAACCAATAAAAGCATAACTACACCAAACCCACCTAAAAAGACAAAGAGAAAAACAAAGGACTGTCTGTAACAACACCTAGAGGGCAAATTACAAAATAGCAAGTTACATATCAGTAATGACACTAAACCATTAATGGATTGAACTCACCAAACAACACAGAGTGACTGAATGGATTAAAAAATATAATCCAAACTTCTGCTGCATTCAAGAAATTCACCTTCTTTCTGAATATAAACATAGTCACAGCCAATGTTTGGAAGATAATCCTACAGTCAAATGGCAACTAAAGGAAAGGTGCAGGCAGGAAGAAAGAGGAGAAAGAAACTCTTTATTGTATCTAGTTGTTCATCTTGGTTGTTACCCAAAACCCCAGGTCTTGAACCCGGGACCTTGGGATGTGTGTGGACTGTTCCCAGGGTGTGCTAGAGCGCTAGGCCACCAGGGCGTGCCTGCAGTCTCTGGAGAGACTATCACCTGTTCTGTCACAGAATCCCCAGAAGCAGGGAGCAGGTAAGAGGGTTATTCTGATGGCTGGGAGGGTTTTCCCAGGCTTTTGATGATGACATATCTGGTCTCTGAGGCCCTGCTATTCCTAGGATGTCCTGGGACCAGCTGAGCCTGGGAAAGGCCGGGAGGAAGAGGTCTCCTTCCTTCTTGTGAGCACCCCAGAAAGAGCCTTTCCAAAGGGTTCAGGCCAAACTGCTCCGGGGTTGGAAGGGTGGGGTGAGGTCCTGCCACCCTGGCTGCTACTGTTCTGTACAACTCTGGTACTGCTAGGGATCCAGGGCTGTCTCTGGATAGTACCGCTGGACTTCGAAGTGATGCCAGGAGGGGCAAGGTTGGGACAGCAGTGAAAAGGATGGAGAAGACAGGACGGAACTGTAACCCCAGCACAGAGGGGTCTGCTCCCCTATGGGGCTGGCAACATGCTGAGAGCAGAAAACACTCTTTAAATGGGGATGCAAACCTCCCTGAATCAATCCAAAATAAATAAAGAAGGGGGAAAAAAAAAAAAACCCAGAAAATGGGGACAATAATTTTTTTAAGTTAATATGATAAAGTTCAAGTTTTTAATAGTCATAAGAAAAACAAAGAGTTATCGGCATTTAAAAGCTAGAAGTTATCAGTTAGATTTATTAATCCATTTATATGTTAATCTATTACTGCCTGTCCTCTGGACTTAATGCAAGGGCAGGACCTCACTATCCACCACAACAGGCAAAGAGGAAAGGCCCTTGGGTTTATTCTCTTTATAAACTCTCAGATTTTTTAGGTGGTTCAGGTCAATTTCCTTGGAAAAAACAAGATTTGATGTAGTCAGGTAATGGGCAGGACCTGGATGGCAAGTTCCCCGTGCTTGCTATTTTCAGATTTAGGTTGAAGTGTTGGACTGAGAAAAGTATATATGAATTGCAACCCCCTGACTGAACGCAGTAGGGAGGGATTTCCCAAGGCATTTGGAAGGCAGTAGCTGGAAGTCCTCTTCTTTTTCTCCCCTCCTCTGCCCTCTTCTTAGATTTCTGGGGATATACACTACCACCTGGCTACTTTTCTCTACCATTTCTTGTCAAAACATGATTTCAGATTATTGAGAGCAAGAGGAAGGAAGAGGAAACTAACATGTAGTTCTTGCTTATTCTTTGCTAAGGACTAAACAGGTTTTACTATATTATTTCCTGTAATTAACACATGACAGCTACAAAAAGAGCCATTCTGATGAGGAGTTTGGGACTCAGGTATGAATGAGACCTTGGGAATTACAGTGCTTGACTGAAATTGCTGTACCTTCCCCCTCAATTTTGCAGTGAACCTAAAACTACTCTTAAAAATAAAGCATTTAAAAAGTTAGTTCAACTAGTTTTTCTTCAAGATGATGACTCAGTAAGAAGAAGACATGGGTTGCTTCCCACAAACACCCCCCCAAAAAGAAAAATCACTTATTTTCCAGAGACGAACACAGAGAAACAAATGACACTTCAGCGGGAGAGGGAATGGCCATCCTGATGATGAACAGTGGGTGAGAGCATCTGGTGTAAATTTTGGACTCGGCATAGGAGTCTCAGCAGTGTGGTGCAGCAGGGTGTAGCCTAGGTAAGACCAACTTGGCAGAGTAGAAGGAAAGCCAGCGCACTGGAAACTGAGCTGAAGCCCACATGGTGAAATTGTGCCAGGTGCTGCCATAACTGGAAATCAGCCAAAGGATGTTCCATCCCCAACCTCCCCTACAACCATTTCACGTAGAAGCCTCAGGGTCCACCCACAGGATATTCTGCCCTTGGATAGCCTGCCCTTCGGATGTCCTGCCCACCAGATATACCACCCCCAGGATTACAGGAAGTAGGTAGTTTCCCTTATGGGACCAAACTTCAGTGCTACCCACTAGCGCCTCCCTATAGGTAGAGGTGGAACTGCAGCCTGATTGCCAATGCTGTTCAAGCAATAAGGTGATTACCCTACACAATGCCATCACTGCATGGAAACCAAACCCTCAGAAATATAAACAGAATGCCAAATAGAGCAAAGGCACAGAGAAATATAAGCAAAATGATGGATCCAATCAAACACCCAGGGGAAAATCTGAATATAGCAGACATATGCAGATTACCTAAAGATGAATTAGGGTAAAAATGATTAATGAATCCAGGAAACAATATAGGAAGTAAAAGACAACATCAGGAAAGAAAGAAGAAATAAAAAATACATTAGAGGGGTAAGGAATACAATGGCTGAACGAAAGAACACAATAGAGGAACCCAAAATAGGATGGATGAAGCTTTCAATAGAATCGGTGATCTGGAAGATAGGGCAGAGGAATGCAAGCATACCAGCAGAGAGATAAAAAAACAAAACAAAACAAAAGAAATGCAGACAGCATTTAAAACCTTTGGGATAGCATCAAAAGGAATAACATTCTCATAATAGGGTCCCAGAAGAAGAGAGAGAAAAGGGGACAGAAAACATATTTGAAGAAATAATAGACGAGAACTTCCCCAATCTGAAGAATGAAGCAAGCCTCTAGACCCAGGAAGCTCAAAGAGTTCCTAATAAAAGAAATCCAAAAAGAAATGCACCTAGACGCATTGTCATCAAAATGTCAAAAATACAAGATAAAGAAAGATTCTTAAAAGCAGCCAAAGAAAAATGTGTCACATTCAGAGGAGCCTCATAAGACTGTCAGCAGATTTCTCAATGGAAACTCTATAGACCAGAAGGTAATGGCATGATATAGTCAAAGTGCTGAAAGAAAAGGATTTTCAACCTAGGATTCTATACAAGACATAGGAAAGACTTTCCATGACATCAGTCATCAAGGGAAACTGAAACAGAAATAAACAACTGGGACTTCATCAAACTGAGGAGTTTTTTCACAGCAAAAGAAAACATTACCAAACCAAAAGGATACCTACTAACTGGGAGAAGATAATTTGCATTTGATATTTCTGACAAAGGCTTAATATCTAAAATATACAAAGAACACATAAAACTCAATAACAGAAAAACAGGCAACCCAATTAAAAAATGGGAGGAGGAACTGGAGAGACACTTTTTCTGAATAGGATATGCAGATGGCCAACAGGCACAAGAAAAGATGTTCCTACTCGTTGGCTATCAGGGAAATGCAAATGAAAACAACAATGAGATATTACCTGAGAGACTGGCTATTATACAAAAGTCTGGAAACAACAAATGCTGGCATGGAGAAAAGGGAACACTTTTATACTGTTGGTGGGAGTGCAAATTGGTGCAATTACTATGGAAAACAATATGGAGATTCCTCAAAAAGTTGAAGATGGAAATCTCACATGATCCCGTTATTCCACTTCTGGGCATCTACCCAAAAGATGCAAAAGCGCCCATCAGCAGAGATGTTTGCACCCCCATGTTTATTTCAGCCCTATTCACAATAGCTAAGAACTGGAAATTACCTAAGTGCCAAACCTCAGATGAAAGATAAAGAAGATGTGGTACATATTTACAATGCAATACTACACAGCCCTTAGAAGAGATAAAATCCTGTCATTTGAATCAACATGGATGAAACTAGAGGGGAAGATGCTAAGTGAAATAAGTCAAAAGAAGAAAGATACCAGATGACCTCACTCATAGGTGGAATGTGAACAGACAAAACAAAGGAAGAGATGAAACAAAACCAACCCTTGAACATTTGCAACAGAACTGAGGTGACCAAAAGGGAATGGGGTGGGCAGGGACAAATGGTGGTGGAGCCCACTGGACAACGGGGAAGAACACTTTGTGATTTGGTGGAGGGCATGGTGTGTTGATATATATCTAAGGAATGGGGAACCTATACCTCTTAATGTGTCGAATAATTACACCAATAAAAAAAAGACAAAAAAAGACTTTAAAAATTAGCTCAAACACATTAACTTAGAAGAGAAGCCTTTGGGTTAAGGTTCTTGCCAAATATGGATTGTTGTTGAGAATGCAGATTTTTAAATTCAGTTCTTAGTCCATGGAAATCATGGACTTAGTCATCCAAAAATTCTCAAATTAGATTTAAAAAGTATTAAAGCACAAAACCCGGTTCTATGTTATTTATGAGAAACATCTAACACGTGAGTATGGAATGGTTGAAAGTCAGAGGATAGAAAAAGATATAGCAGATAAACGCTAATGGAAAGAAAGCTGAGAAAGTTCTAGTCATATCAAACGGGACTTTCAAGACAAGAATATTTATTAGGGATAGAGTGAGGGCACTGATTAAAGGTTCAATTCCTCAGAACTTGTAATCATCCTAAACTTGCTAAGTATCACTTTTAAAAGAATGACAAAGAAATAAAACCACCAGTATACCAAGCACTTTTGATACACATTTCTCAATTATGAATATTGAAGCAGGCAAACAAATCAGTGAATAAAAGCAAGAACTGAAACACGCAACCTGAAAGCTTGTTCTGTACCTATAAACTAGAGAAGACAAATTCTTCAAAAAATAAGTTTTAAAACCCCATAGGTTTGGTAATTTAACAATATACTCTAAAAACTCCTGGATCAAAGAAGAAATCATAATGCATTTTAAAATTTAATGACTCGAGAGATGATGAAAATATCCTATATTAAAAATGTATGAGATGCATCAAAAGTGGTACTTAGCAGGAAATTTATAGCCTTGAGTGCTTATATTAGAAAAGAATCTGAAACACGTATCTGATTTAAATAAATCATCATGAAGTTGGAAAAAAATCAACAAAGCAAACCCCAAAATAAACTCAAGAAAGAATCAATAAATACAAAACATATAACAGGACCCATACAACCAAAAGTTATTTAAAAAAAATAGAAAGCAAATCTCTGGAGACATCTATGTATAAACAAAATACCAATAAACAGGAGGAATGAAAATAGGAACATAGGAAGATTAAGAAGAAGATTACAACATAGAAACAGAAAGAACAAGAGTGGTTGTCAGGGACTGGAGGAAGGGAAATGAGTTGTTTTATGGGCACAGAGTTTCAGTTTTGCAAGATGAAAAAGTTCTGTAGTTTAGTTGAGAAACAGCACTTAACTGACTGCATACTTGAAAATGATTATGATGATAAATTTTATGTTACGTCTTTTTTTTTTTCGGAAAGGTGAAGGCAGGAATGAAAGAGAGCAGGCAGGCAGGCAGGAGGAAAGAGGAGGAAGGAACATTTTATTGATTTTTATTTATTTTGTTCTCACTGGCTGGGGACATGAACCCGGGTCCTTGGGATGTCTATGGACTGTGCTTCAGTCGGTGTCAGTTGATGAAACTATGATCCTACCAGGGTACAGCTATGCTATGTATTTTAACACAAATTAAAATTTTTATTTTAAAATATTAAACACTAAATTAAATTTAAAAAATGTTTACTGATTTACTATGATGTATACCTATTTAATGGTATATAATACAATGTTTCTCCAGTAAAACTCATTTAAATAGTAAAAAGTAGGCTATCCATAATTTATGCAAAGAAATATGAAACAAAGCAGACCAAATCTCAGAAAAATACAAATTACCAAATGATGAAAGAATAAAAAGGCTTGATGATTCTATATTTAAAAAAATCAGTTATTCAAAATTTTTTCACAAAGGAAATACCAGGTGCAGATCATTTTACAGAAGTTTAAACAGAGCTCATTCTAACTTTTCAAAAACTCCTTCTGGGAATGGAAAAATGAAGCACTCTAACTCTGTCAGTCTAATGTAGCCTTAATACCAAAATGAGACACATATCAGCTGAGAAAGGAAAATCAGAGGTCAAATCTCACCAGTGAGCACAGATGTAACCATTTTAAGAACAATAGTGGCCACTAAATCAAGCTGTGTATGAAAGGAGAAGCTGTCACATTTAATAAGGCTTCATCTCAGGTGTGCAGAGGCAATTCAACCATAGAAGACAAACCTACCCATGTCATGTTACTTGGGTCTTGCTGTCACATCCCTGCTGCCCTCCGCTGACATCCGAGTCCTTACTACACTGTGGACTATTTCCAGACTCAGCTGTGACACCTTATTTTGTCTTGCTTTTAGCTTCAGTTTCTTTGGTGCTTTAGCATCCATTTATCCACCTGCTGGTGTCTCCCAGAGATGTAAGAAAGTTGTTTCCTAGGGCGCGACCCTCAACTAAAGAGGGGACAGTAGCTTTCTTCTCCTGAGTGAGCAATTCTGGGAGGCGCCCTGTAGACTTATCAGAGGTCCCAACAGAACCGAGTTCCCTTTGCCCAACATGGGTCATGCACCTTTAACTGGCTTGTTCTCCTCCCCTGTCTCAGTCTCCTGTTCCTCCCTTCCATGCCTCCTAAATGACCTCCCTGGCCCTATGTCCTGGTCCCAGGCTCTGCTTTTCAAAGAGCCCAAATTTACAGTTTAACAGATTTGGTAAAGAGAACTTGCAAAAAGCTTACATGTGTATTACTTTTCATGAGTAAATCTTAGGAGCATTTCCTTTAAAATCAAGAACCAGAGGTGTGCCCTTCTGGCTCAGGCAACTGAGACACCGGTGTGAGGACCATGTACAGCCCAAGGACCCAGGTTTGAGGCCTGGGGCCGGAGTGAAAAACAAAAACAAAACAAAACGCCGAAAAAAAACAATCAACTAAATGAAGATGTTTCATACTTCTTGTCCTTTCTTCGCTCCTTACATCCTTAAATGTTTTTCCTCCTATGTCTTCCTTCCTTATATTTTTCAAAAAAAAAATCAGGAACAAGCCGGCATACCCACTATCGCTACTTCTATTTAACAGTGTACCAGAGGTGCCAGACAGTGTAGAAGACAAGAATAAAAAGAAGTTAAAGGTCTGAAGATGGAAAAATAACAAAACCCATATGACAGGCTTGCCTAGGTAGAAAATCCAAAAGAATGAGTCAACAAATGATTCAAAATAATGAGATTTTAGCAAGCAACTAGCCATAAGAGCTACACTCCCAAATAAGTTGCTTTTTGTGTCTATCAGTAACATGCAAAAATATAATTTAAAAATATACCATGTATAATAGCAAAAAGAGGTATAAGAAGCAGAGCATGTTTAAGACCTATAGTAAGAAAATGATAACTTTTGAGACATTAGCTACAATCTAAATAAATGGAGAGTTAGCCCATGTAAATGAATAGGAGATTTAATACTATAAAGATGTCAATTCTATCTTACCAATCTATAGAATCAGTGCAGTTCCAATGAATCCTAATAGACCTTTCCCATGGAAATTGAAAGCTGATTTGAAAACTTAGGTGGAAGAACAAAAGGACCAACATACACCTTAAGATGAGATTTGCTCTATTAGCTGACTTATTACAAATAATAGTATTAGTATAGATGTAGGCAAATTAACAATGGGACAGAATAAAGAGCCCAGAAATCAACTCATGAAAATGATACATGAGAAAGGTGGCATCGTAGATTTCTGGAGGAAAGAAGGATGTTAAGTAAGTGATACTGATACTCCATTAACTCCATGGAGGAAAGGAGGCAGAGGGGTGAGGGGTGGGAGGAAGCATCCTTACCTCACACCCAGTGTGGAAATCATTTCCATCTAGATTAAGAGCATGTTAAAGAAAATACAGGACGACAGTATTTTTATGCTCTTGGGAGCAGGGAAGGATTTAAGATCCCTGAAGCATCAATCAAAAAATAAACAAATGATAATTCCGTTCACATTAAAGATAAATATAAACATTTCAAGGAAAAGGAAACATGTTTAAACAAATGAAAAAATGTTTTAACTTAATAGGAGCTGCGAAATTAAAATTAAAGCCACAGTAGGATACCATTTCGTGTTTACCAGATTGGCAAAAATTAAGTCTGGCCATTGTTAGAGACACTTGGGCATTTTCTTGTCAAGCTGGTTATCCTCATACCTGTAGCTGATAATTCTATTCTTAGGCACGTGCCCTAGAGAAAGGCTTGCACTCAGAACAGCAGCCCCAGCTCGTGCTCCCCTCTTACGATCTGTGAACCTGAGTGAGTCACTGAAACTGCGTCTCCAGTTTCCTCTTCAGCAAAATGGAATTAGTAACAGCACCTTCTCATAGGATTGTAATGTACATCAAACAAATGAAATGAGACATGGTTGTTTTTTTCAAGGTGTAGGGAGGAATGAAGGCAAGTAGAGGCAGACGGGCAGGAGGAGGAGGAAGAAACATTTTATTACTTGTTTTCTTTAGTTGTTCATCCTGGTTGTTCCCACTCCACCTGGGACACAAACCAGGACCTTGGGACATATGTGGACTGTGCCTAACACCATTCTACCAGGGTGTGCCAAAGTGAGTTAATACTTTGAAGCATTTCAACAGTGTCTAACACCTAGTAAATGCTATGTAGCTTCCATAAGTAAAAACACATCGGCATGCACATGTGATAAAGCATCAAGAGAATGAAAATCAGAGGACAATGAATGCATTGTTAGGGCGGTGGTGAGTCTTGAGGGAGGTGGCTGGCGCGCAGTCAGACATGAGTCTGTGATCAGCCCCGTCGTGTTGGGTGGCGGGTTCAGGGCTGATGGTGATGTTCTCTGCATACAACATACACACGTGTTACATGCGTGCCACAGAAGACATTTTTAGAAAGCAACACAAAGGGTAAAGGAAAATCCCTACATGTCTAGAAAGGATAGGACCACCCTCCCCTGGGGGTCGCTCCAGGCCACTCAGGCCGGCGGGTGGGCGAGATGCAGCCCCGCCCGCCCCCTGTCTCCAGCCGCCCCGCTGGATGCGGAGCAGGGGAGGAAGACCAAGGACAAAAACAGGAAGCAACACAAAGCCAGGCCCCTGGGCTGCCAGATGGCAGAGAGGAGCTGCTCTCCAGCCCGGGGGACCCTGGGGTCCCGGCCCTATGCTGCCCAGAGGGAAACTGAGGTCCAGAGAAGGGCAGTGACTTGAACTCTGACCCTGAAACTCCATCCGCCTTTCCACACTGCCCAGAGGAAGAGAAGGGGGGCCTTACCGGCTGGAGCGGTGCAGAGGAACACGCCCGGGTGAACTGAGCCTGTCTCTAAGGCCACAGCCGTAGAGCTAATGCAGGCGCTCCCCGCGGGAGTCACAGTCACGTGCTTCCTGTGGCAGCAGGCGCCCACCTCCAAACAACTTCACTTTCAGCCACTCCTCGTTTTTTCATTGCTGTTAAAATATATACAACAAAAATGGACCATGTAGTCCATTTTTAGTGTTTAGTTCTGTGACATTAAATTCACTCACACTGTCATGCAGCCATCACCAGCATCCATCTCTAGGACCTTTTTGTCTTCCCAACTGAAACTGCGACCACATTAGCCAATGTCCTACCCCGCCCAACTCCCCAACCAGGCTCCTACTTTCTGTCTCCACCAATCTGACTACTCCAGGGACCTCAGATGAGTGAGACTGTCAGAATTTCACCTTTGACTGGCTTATTTCATTTAGCATCGTGCTCTCAAGGCTCCTCCATGTCATGAGTCATGTCAGAATGCCTTCCTCTTAAAGACTGAGTACCATTCTGTTGTCTAAACAGACCACTTCTGTTTACCCAGTCACCGGCCAGGTGGCACGTGGGTTGCTTCCATGCTTTGGCTGTTGTGGATAATGCTGCTGTGAACATGGGTCTGCAAATAAGTCTCCGCTTTCACCTCTTTAGGGGACCGTCCCAGAATGGAACCGCGGGGCCACACGGTAGGTCTAGGTTTCATTTCCTGAAATGCTTCCATACCATTCTCCTTTGCTGGTCTGATGTGGGGCTTCTGCCCTTCCGCGGCCTGGGACCAAGGAGGCAGCACTGGGCTGGATCTCCTGCTGGCCCTGTAGTCAGCCATTCGGCATACAGTTCTGGGCGCCCCTGTGTTTGACACGCCCGACCACAGAAAACGTCTGTTTGCCAAGAGCCATCTGTTTCTCAGATCTTTCCACAACTGCCACCTCGCCTGGCAATGAAAAAAACCCCAAAAAAACTGTCCTAATAGAGTGGCTTTGTTCAAACAGGCATCAAAACAGGGTGCGGGCGCCAGAGCGGGGCTCAGCCAGGCCGACCCCACAGCACATGCCATTTAAACCCCTGGCTTAGCAAGGTCAATGCCAGGAGCAAAAGGACAGTGAAGGCCACAAAGCTGAGGGGTCTGCTGGGCTCTAGAGCAATATCTCTTGTGGTATTTTGTGCCTGTTTCCTCACAGACACCCTTTTTTGGAATCTTCCATATTCCTACCGTCAGCAAAAAGAAATCCATGTAGAATGCGGTGGGTATTAGGGCCCAAGGCTTTGAGGGTCCCAGGTGACTGTAAAAAGTCAATGGCCTCTGTTGTAGGTACAGGTTCAAGTGTATGACTCTTCACCATTTTCCCAGGAGTTATACCTGGACTTGTCTTTTTGGGAGGGGACCCCTTTTTCTCTATAGGAGGTAGGTTTTCTGAGGAGCTTCTCTCCTCCTACTTGACTTCATCTTCCTGCCAAATGACTGTTCCAAGCTTGGCATCCTGGGACCCCGACAACCTTTTCCTTCCTGGTTGCAGAAGCTGGAGGACAGAGGCTGCCCGGGGCTGTGACCCCCGCCCCCTCCTTCACAGGAGGCGAGGGGCCAACCAGCCCATTCCCGAGGTCCATTCCTACAGGTCTGTGTCCATGTGCCAATGCTTTTGCCCTCTTGCCTAGGCCAGTCTCTGGGGACCACTGCCTCATGCAAGCAGAGCCCGAGAAAGGGACAATGAATCATGCCAGAGAACCCTCTCAGTCAAGAAAGGAATGTTCCAGAATAAAAGTACACCTGCTTGGACTGGCCCAGCACCAGCGGTTTAATGTGGTACTGGGTCTTCGTGATCAGGAGCTGGGTTAAAAGGCAACCGTGTTGGAGGACATCTCAAATTTGGTCCGAGCTCCAGGATGTAGTGTAGTGCCTTGACAATTCTCTCCTACTTTTTGGTAAATGTGAGATTGCATATTACAGAGAAAAAGATAAATCTGCTGTGTAAGCAGTCCACATAGATTGCTGGACCTGACACATGGTTCCTTTCTCATGTGGAGCTCCTCTCAGTTGTCAGAAACAGCATCTTGCTGCATCTGTGCCCCCACAGGTGGGGAGGAGAGGGGAGCTCATGGGAAAAGACTGGATGTGCGAGGCTGGATGCCAGGGCTCCTAGGGCCCCTTAATGACGGGTGGGAGTCGGATCTGTAACAGCGAGGGGAGGAGGGAGGCCAAAGACCTCGCTGTGAGCTGCGTGTGCCCTTGGGGACTGAAGTCTGCTTTTGGAAGGGGCACAATGACAGAAGGGGTTCAGGCAGGGGCTTGAGCCCCTGGAATTAGAGTAGGTCAGTGACCAGGCAGTGACCCAGATTCTCAAGACCCCATCGCCAGCACTATTTCTGATTTGCTCAAAATCTAGGGAATCCAGCCCACTGTGTGGCTCAGATGTTGAGGCAGCTAAGGCGGAGACCACGTAACGCTCAAGGATCCAGGCTGGAGACTCAGGGCCCAGAGGAAAAACAAAATACCCAGTTGCATCTGGATTTCATATAGGGTGTTAGCTTGTGTCAGTGACTGCGCACTGCCGCAGTGCATGGTGTGTGTATGTATGTGTGTATGTGTTTATAGACATGCATGTGGATGTGTGTATTATAGCTGTATGTGAACATGTATGGACGCATGCGCGGGAGCGCATGTTAGAAACGTGTGCGCGTGTGTGTAGTGCACTGTGTTGTGGGGTGTACATGCATGCATGCGTGTGTACATTGCGTAGCGTGGGTGTTATGTTGGACTTTAAGTGACCCAGGTGATTCTAATGTGCATGACCAACACAGGGGCGGGAACAGAGAGGTGGGTAAGAACCTGGCCAGTGACCCGGGGCAAAGGCATGGCGGCATGGCCCAGGTCGGTGTATTTGGGGTGGCAGGGGTCAATAAGGGAGGCAATAAATTCCCAACAGTCACCACTGGGCAGGGTAAGGCTCTGGGGGTCCCTCTTCAGAAGGACCCCATCATGCTGCTTCCTACGCAAACAGTGTAGTGCTTCCCCAGATGCCGAAGCCTGGTAGAAGCCGGCCTGCGAAGTCCCTGAAACCACCTCTCAAATGGCAGGGGTCCCATTCTGGACAGGACAAAAGTGTCTGCAGCTTTTAGCAATCCAGCTGCTGGGCCCTCCCCAGGCCTGTCCAGTGAGACTTGGGCGCCCACTATAAAAGCTACACAGCATGTTACACGTTATCCAGGCCAGTCCCCCTGTCCTCTCCCCCATGTGTGTCCCCTGCAGAGATGACCTTCTGAGTCTGTTATTTCCTTTCCTTCTCGGCTAAGTTTCTGGTATCTTCTTTGAGGCAACAGGAGCTGCTCAAAAATGTTTATGGGACGTCATTAAGCTCGTGGGTGGTTGTTTAAGACTCAAATGTTCTCACATTTTAGCAAGCATCAGCATGACTGGGGGACCCCACCCCGGAGCTCCTGACTCAGCAGGTCTGGAAGCTGAAGATTTGCATTCCTAACCAATTCCCAGGTGAAGCAAGCTCGCATTCTGATTTGGGGATCTCACTGGATGAGTGAGATTTAAATCAAGTCAAGGTAATCACGACTACAAGTAGAAACCAGAGACTCAAGTGGACACGCTGACCCCGCCCTTGAAAGGGTGGGCTGTGGGTCACTGTTAGATGGAAAGTGGAGGCTCTGGGGTCCATCTGGAAGGATAGAGTCACAAGGACCTACCTGTGCTTGGATCGCTACTCGGCCCCTTTCCAGCTGTGGGACCTTGGACAAGTTGCTTAACTTCTCTGAGCTTCTGCTGACTCGCCTGTGACACGGGGGTAATAATCTCAGCCTGCATCCCTGTCATGCATGTGGAACTGAGTCGCGGGCGAGTGGTGGTTGAGCCGGCACAGCAGCAGGTAACCAAGCTATACCCAGGCAACGGGAACCCCACAGGTAAGCTCTAAGGCCATCTTGCCCCCCCCTCAGAGATGCTCTCAAGGGCTCTGGGAGGAGTAAATGTGATTTGTAAAACACTCACTCAGCTTGGCACACAGTGAGCCCTCGACCAAGTTTATGGTAGGTTCATGTGGGCTGTGCCCAAGGACACCCCGGTACGTGTCTTCACCACTGCATGCACCCACAGAATGTCAGACCGCAAGATCATCTCCACACAGGGAGTGGCTCTGAGCACACAGTATGTGTTAATCCTCGAATGAGTGTGAATATGCACGACGTAGAAACTGCCTGCCGGTGCACCCTGGTGCGACCCAGGTCACATCCTGGAGTTGTGGGGGAGGGCAACCAAGAGGAACAACTAAGTAAAAATAAATTGAAACACTTCTTCCTCTTTCTGCCTGCCTGCCTAGTCATTCCTGCCTGCTCCTTTCCTTTAAAACAAACAAACAAAAAACTACCGCTCATGAAGGATTTGTTTATAAAACCAGCCTCTTTGAACTGCATTTCGACCCCAGTCTCATGCATGGGAGCCTCTTGGGTCATCAACTGGGTGAACACAGGACTCTCGGGGGCTCAGGAGAAACGGGCTGCACAATGGCTCCATCTAGGGGCCAGAGTAAGTGACTGCCACCCAGTCTAAAAGGGTTGACAGTATCTGACAAGGGCTTAATAACAAAACCCATAAAAGAAACTCAGAAAACTCAACAACAGAAAAAATAAACAATTCAACCAAAAAATGGGCAGAAGAATTTCACAGACATTTCTCCAAAGAAGACATACAGATGGCCAACAGGCATATGAAAAGATGTTCTTCCACACTAGTTAGAGAAACACAAATCGAAACAACAATGAGATGTTACCATACACCTTGGCTAACCTTCAAAGATCAGGAAACAATAAATGCTGGTGAGGGTGCAGAGAAAAGGGAACACTTTTACACAGTTGGTTGGAGTGCAAATTAGTGCAACCCTTATGGAAAACAGTTTGAAGATTTCTCCAAAAATGTAATGGAAATCCCATATAATTCCATCATCCCACTTCTGGATAGTTACCTAGAAGACACTAATTTGAAGCGATACGTGCAACTGCATGTTTACTGCAACGTCATCTACCACAGCTAAGAATGAGAAACTACCAAAGTGCCACCATTACATGGGTGGACAAAGAAGATGTGGTACCTGTACTCAATGGAATACTACGCAGCCCTAAACATGATGGAATTCTGTCATTTGAAACAACCTGGATGAAACTAGAGGGGATGATGCTAAGTGAAATAAGACAGAAAGAGAAAGAAAATACTGGATGATCTCACTCATATGTGGAATAGAAAGAAACAAAGCAAAGGAACCGATAAAACAAAAACCAACCCTTGGACACTGACGGCAGAAGAGAGGTTAACATTGGAGCAGGGGTAAGAGGGTGGGAGCAGGTAGTGGTGAGCACAATGCACAGGGGTGAAGGACTGTTGGTAATTTGGGGGGCAGGGGATGTTGTCATATATTTGAGAAATTGTGCACATATGGGCTTATTTTGTAAATCAGTTACCTCAATAAATATTAAATTTAAAAAAAGAGAGAAGACAGTTACATTCTGCACAGGGGCAGATCACAGACATTCCTTTCCAATCACAACTGATTTGGAATGAACTGTGAGACTGTTTTTAAGGAGGGCAGCAAATGTATTCACAATCATTTACTCACAAACAAGGAGGGCCGCAGAGGCAAGGAGGGTCTCTGACAGAAGGGAGAGTGGCTTCTCTGGCAAACATGAACATCAAAGTAGCACCAACCTTTACTTCCCTTCACTTTAACTTAACTGTGTAAGGCTTCCCAGGAGCTCAAAGGGGAAAATGCGCTGTTCACTTAGGAAAGTAGCCAATGGCAGCAGGTGGAACAAAGGCCAGCTCCCAGGCAATAGGAAGTTTTGTTTTCACTGTGAGGTTGTTCTCTTTGGGGGCCTGAAAGTTAGAGTAGGAAACGTGAGGACAGCTAAAGACTCCTTTTCAAAACCCCAAAACCAGCTTAGCTGCTACCAGGTGTTTATGCATTTTAATGGCTCGAATTATATCTTCTTTCTGCAAATACAATCATTAGAGAATGTGTCTGGGGTCAGAGGTGACAGCCTGGGACTGGGCCCAGTGGCAGTGATGAGGCCCTTGCAGGCATTCGTGGGCCTGGATCTAGCCTCTTCCCTGACCTCCGCACAGGCAGAGCTGCTCTGTTGTGTATAGAAGGGCCCCTGCCGCTGACGAATGTCGAAGCCCCAGCAACCTCTGAGCGCCCCATGTCAGCTCTGGGTCCTGAGCGACTTCCTGAACCGTCTAATCAGACTCAGGCGAACTGGTCCTTGTGTGGAGTCTTGACCTCTGCAATCTGACCTTCTGGCAGCTGGGTCCACCAGCTCCTGAGCGTTCCTCCGTATTCCGATTCGTGTTTCCCTCAGTTCCAAGGCTGACACCTGTTTCACTGGAGAGACCTGTGCCCACACACCTCACCTCTTCACACCCTCGTGTCCTGTCCTTACTGGAGGCTGGCCCCTCTCCTGCGCAGGCGGCTCTGGGCACCGGCTGCCTCTTCCTGGCTCCAGCGTTCTGGAAGCAAGCCCTCCCTCTCGTGCCCTCCTCCCCCAGGTCATGCCCGCTCCCCATCTCAAGGCCATTCTCCCACCTGGGCTGTGGAGGACTCTGGCTCTGTCTTCCTGTCTGCCCCCTACCTGACTCCTGTTGTCACTCAGACAATTCCAGGGTCTACCAGAAGACCCAGCTATGCCTGAGGCTCAACAGTCTCACTTCCTCAACTACAGGAGCCTTTCCCGTCATTCCATCACCTTTGGAGCACTGCTCCGTACGTCCCTCCAGAATGGTCCCATCGGTCAGAACACCGAGGTAAGCCAATTTCCCATCGGCTCCCCAGTGTCTCCTCTGTGCCTGCTGCTCGGCACCCTGTCCCCAGGAGGTGAGGCTTCCACGTAGGCTGCAGGGCCACTGGCCACCACCCCCCCCACCCATCAGTTACGCACAAGGGGGCTTGGGGGCAGCTCTGCTCCAAGAACCAGTGAGGGAATCAACTTGGAGACTCAGGGAAGCTGGTAGTGACTAGAGTGGTTCAGAGAACATGTGACACTTCCTTGCCCTGATGCAGAAGTGGCAGCAGTGGTCAGCCCTTGGGTCAAAGGTCAGAAGAGCCTTCTCCATAGATACTCAAAAGACCAGAGCAAAGGTCTCTGTGTGCGGACATGTAAGAGTTTGTCTATCCAGGTTTTCAAAAATGTCTAATCAGCATCCTCAAATACTAATTTC
>RJWH01009943.1:0-19437 GCA_004363575.1 Solenodon paradoxus
GCAGCGCCCGGCCCAGGAGCCGCCCGCACTCGGGCTCGTGGCCTTCGAGCACCTCCAGCTCCAGCGCGAAGGGCGTCTGCACGTCCCGCTTCACCAGCCGCTGCAAGGGCTTGTCGGGCTCCAGGGCCCAGAGCAGCCCCATGGGCTCGAGCCCCGCGAAGCTGCCGCCCAGCGCGGGCGCGCGCGCCAGGTCCAGCCGCCCGCGGGTGTCGGCGCGGTAGCGCGCGTGTGCCCGGAACAGCGCGCCCTTCTCGTCGCGCAGGGACGCGCGCAGTGTGACCGGCTGCTCCGGGGCCAGGCCGTGCACGACGATGCGCGCGGGCTCGTCCCAGCGGCAGCGACCCGCGGGCTCCAGCGTCACCGACGCCGCCATCAGTGTGAGGCAGAAAAGGGGAGGCTCTGCAGCCTCGTTCTGGGCCGGGAGTTTCTCCTCCTCGGGAAGCTACTGCGATTGGAACTATGTCCTGCTCCCATTGGTCAGGCGTGGGGACACGCTAAATGACTTGTGAGTCAGCGCAAATCCATCTGTTACCCAATGGAAGGTTAGTATCAAAGGTAAGAGTTAATTACTGATCCTGCAATCCAACGTGGCGAGTGTCGCAGCGGAAACACAGACTGCTGAGAGCTACCGGATTAGGAAATGTAATGTCAATTCCAAGAATCTGGAGTTTTAAAAAGCCTACCAGGAGATTGTGATTCAAGCCATCAGTGGAGAAACATAGTCATGATCCCTCCCTTGTCCTTCAGTTCTTTATCAAACCTTTTCCCCTAGAGCTAATGGCATCTGACTAGCTTCCAGAGCAGTGAAATATTTATGGAGACCTAAGGAGAGTTCCAGTCTGACGCAATTAAATGGGCTAGCCTGTGTAAAAACAACTCATTGATACACCCAGAGTAGGTACTCAGAGTTTTGTTCCTTAACTCACAAATCTGATCCCTGGCAATATCAACGTTGAGTTGTATCTGAGTTCTGGCAGGAAACAAGGGCACTCGAATCACTCAAGGAGAATTTCATAAAGAGACTATTTGCAAAGGCATAATCAAAGCTGAAAAACAAAACAAAACAAAACTTAGGCCAGAAGGGGAGTCGGTGGGTGAGGGCCCCTGGTAGGAGCTATAGTCTTTGTGGTTGGAGGCAGGCAACTGGTCAGGTGGCAGGAGGGACAAGAATAACATCTTGACCTCCTATTTTCTTGTTCTTCTATATCTTGTGAGTGCCTGTTTGGCTGAATCTAACCAAACAGCTCAACCTACTTGGGTACAGAGCAGGGTAGGGAAGGGTGGAGAACATGTGGAAGATGCCTAGTACATAGAAGCTCAATACATATTTATAACAGAAAAAATATATCAAATTAGGGCCCAGGCCTCAGAGTTCAGTGAACTTTCCCCATTCCACCCCTTCAAGTAACTGCTGTAACATTTTTAAGACACGTATCCTCAATCTAGAAATAAACAGTTTGTAAAGAATTTACCTGGGCTGCTTAAACTATCAACACATAACTGAAACTTGCACTCAGATTTCAGAAAGGCAGGGATAAAGATGGCGTCTCCCTTCCCCTTCCCTGATGCCCAGGTTGCTTTAAAGAGGAAAAGCAATGGTTCCCTGCCACATGAGGGAAAAGCAGCTAAGGGCCCAGACCTCTGGGCCTGGCCATTCCAAAGTACCCACTCTGGGAAATTCTGCACTTAGGAATTCCATTGTAGGCATACAGCCTGAACAGACCATCTGCCAGGGGGTTGCTCATAATCTGTAAAAGAATCAACTGCTAGAACAATACACTTTTCCCTTAAGAAAAGGGAGTGACTACAAATTCCGATACACTTCTAGTGACTTAATGAAGTAGTTGTAGTTTAATACCCAGATATGTAATATGCTATCTCTAATACTAAACATGAAATTAATTTCTGTGCCTCATATTTTAGTAGTGCAGATTTCATGAATGGACAAAAACCTTTGCCTAGGTGTGCCCTGGTGGCCTAGCAATTTAAACCAGGTGCAGTCCACATATATCCCAGGTCCCTAGTTCAAGACCCAGGGCTGGAGAAACCACCAATGATGAGCAACTAAATAGAATGAATAGAGTGCTTCTTCCTCCTCTTTCTCCTTATCTGTCTGCTTACTCACTTTCATTCCTTCCTATACTTTTCCTTAAAAAAAAAAAAGTCTTTGCCTAATCTAGGCTAGAATTTCTATTTTACCCAAATAATATTACCATAAAGGTTTTTCTCAGAGAGAACTGGACTTTTCTATGCATAATAACCCATTTCCTTTCAGTTGTAAATTCAATATGGAAAGACTGAGTTTCAGAAATAATGGCTTCAGAGTCACCTCGGGTCAGTATGCTATCAATATGAGAAATTTCACTATCTGAATTAGATTTAGGACACCCACTTAAATCCCACCTTAATAAATTATGACGAATGTTAAGAGAATTGAGATATCTTGGAGGCAAGACTTATAAAGGTCTCACTGGCTGCCTAGTGAGAGCCAACTGATGTTGCTGTCTAAAATTTATTGGGATAGAAAACAGCGCCCTAGTAAGACCAATAAAAGCGTAAGTTGGGGATTATTTAGAAAAGTCTTCCTAAAGAGAAATAATGCCAGCTACAGATACTATAAATACATTTAGTTTTCTGTAATCCTAAATTAACATCCAATATCCATCTACTTTTCTGATAACCCAAATGATAAAAGGGGAAAGGTTGGAAGTGAGGACAGACTCTCATTTAATGCAGTATCGTCACTGTGATTCACTTAGGGTCCTTGGCCTGGTACTATTCCATATTTATACTTCTGGTGGGACACACTTCAGTGCTTCATATGCTTCTATTTTTAGCAACTGTGTGCTTCTCATTTGACTAAATCCTTTCTGTAAAATAATAGCTTAATTTCTATTGTACTCTCAAGGTTTATAGGGTTGTATCAATGTTATTTGCCTGATTTTGATTTTTGTACTATGGTTTTGTAAGGTCTTAATATTAGGGGAAACAGATGAAGAGTATAGTGAATACCTGTACGGTATTTTCAACATTTCTGTAATCTAAAATTATTTTAAAATAAAAAGTTAAGAAAAACTACAACAGGACATGCCCTTGTGGCTCAGGTGGCTGAGACACTGGGATGTGAACCATGTGAAGCCCAAGGACCCAGGTTCAAGACCCCAGGCTAGGGTCGGGGGAGGGAGGGCGGGGTACAGGAGCAACCGAAACAAATAGGTAAATAAAAAGTGCTTCCTTCTCCTCCTTCCTTCTCTCACTTCCTCCCTTCCTATGCTTCTTCCTCTTCTCCCTTCCTTCCTCTCTTAAAATAAAAAAAAAAAGAAAGAAAGAAAAGAAAAACCACAACAAAATCACCATAGAGGATAATTTAGGTCCTATATCCAATTATAGGTCAGTGAAACCATCCACCTCGGACCCTGCCACCTCCATGTCCTTGACCATTTAGTTTTTCCTAGGTACTGAGGTTTCCAGGATTTGCATTATCACTGATCCTGTATCTAAAATTCTTGAGTATTTCTCTTGTCCAAAGCACCTGGACTTGGGCATATGATTTTTTCCAGAAGAATGTGATATGTAACAGGTCTAAAGAGAAAGGACAATAGGGCCACATGTGTCTTCTTTTGAAGGGTCTCATCCTTAGTCTTTAAAAGGGAAGGCTCCTCATGTTCAGAGAGATTAAGTTATAGGCAAGGCATAGTTTTCAAAACATCCTACCCTGATGAACCTCTCTTGACTCAGTTCCCAGAACTCTGAACTGTAAAAGTGTCCAAGTTGGGTGCTTGCCAAGAGTTTTGCCTCAGTTACAGCTATGACTGCGGAGTTTGTGAAATTAACACTTACATGCTACATCAATTACTTTTGTGATTTTATTAAATAACCAGTTAAGTGATGACCAGATAGGTTGGCCAGGCCACTGCTGTCTGAACAGAATGAAAAGCTGGCTCACAACACTACATTCTTATTTGCTATTTCTCTGACTACTCACTAGCAACACCATTCATGGCGCCCAATGGCTCTGCCTCTCCCATTTGGAAAAGAATCATGTAAACCTCTGGGACAATAGTCTGGTTTTATATTACAGAGAGAGCTGAATTTCCTAGTCTTTCGGCTTCTTCTCAATATTGTGCCTATCAGCTGGCCCTTGGTAGCCTTCCTCTTTTACTTCTTCTGATTACTGGGTACGTTTCAGGTGACTTATGGAGAACTAAATAAATTTACCCTTCAACATCATGAGAAGAAATGTCAGAGAATCTGGCCTGGGAGAGGCCATCTGAACGCTCCCTGCCTGAATGCTTCCCACTATGGGGTCTTTCCCAACAGCTCAGGAAGAAGACCCAGGACATCCTTTCATCTTCCCATCCTAAGCCTCCTTTTCTAAATTTTCTCACCAAATAGACCCTCCTCTCACAATGAGAGTTTTCTATTATTCTAGGTCTTCCTCTTTCAAAGCTGATGTGTAAAGATTTGTGTCTGTGAATTTGCATTGGGAATATCTGCATCTCTCCTTAAATTTAGGTAAGGCTTATTTGGTGATAAAATCATGAAGAAGAGCTGTGCTTGTGGCTCAGGTAGCTGAGATGACTGCGGTGTGGACCATGTAAAGCCCAAGGACCCAGGGTCAGTGGGGGAGAAGGGGAACCAAAATAACTAACTAAATAAAAATTCCTCCTCTCCTTTCCTCTCTAAAACAAACAAACAAGTCATGAAGAAGTTACTTTTTAAAGCTGTAGTCGGAAAACAAAATGGTGTCTGACAGCACTACAGTGGGATACCCATTTTCACAATCAATATCATTTTTCCTCACATTTACTTTCTGTTAAGGCTGCTGATGTTCCAACTTTGTCAGTTGCTGGGGGAAAGATCTGACTCCATGTTGACCACTGCTGATGGGAGAATTTTAATCACTCAATCCCACATATTGGACAAAGCAGATACTGCTTTTAGATTTGTAGAGTACTTTTTCAAAAAACACCACATGTAAAATTTTTGCTAATTGCTGAATACAGAATGAGGAGAAGAAAAAGGGACACTATCAAATGATTGCAGTCTACTTCAACCTACAGCTATTCCATCTTGAAGAGGATGAGCCTCATAGTTTCATAAACAATAGCTTAGCCGAATTTTGAGGTTACTCACAATCTTATATTACTAGTGGGTATGCCAGAATATTTAGGGAAAACTTCCTTTTCCCTGCCATGTCTCAAAAATAACTTGAATAGTTTCTTTTTATAAAGCTGCTGAACTCTTAAGAATCCAAGATCCCTCAGACAGATTTTTCATCTATACCCCCCTTTTTTATTTTTTACACAAGTCAAGATATCACTTAATTGTAATAATTAAATATCTCAGTGGTTTCTCAGCTCTCAGTCTTTTCCCTTAACATTGAAACTGTCTTAAAGGTTCAAGCAGAAATTCAAGATCACCTGCATTTTAGGAATGGAAAACAAGGAGAGGTGTCTTCAGTTGCACAACCTGAACATTGCTCTGTCCCTCAGCATTATAGTCACGTCTTCATTTACATGTAACATGTGTGATAGGGATGATATTATAAGTAATTGACTATTATCTCGGGCTACGAGAGGGACTCCTGATATTCTCCTACAGAGAAAACAAAAAGCAGCGAGCAAAGTAGTGGGATGCAACTGAAAGTCATGAAAGAACATCTTGAATCCTGATCTATGCTGTTGTCAGGGTGTGATACCTTATCATGTGGGGACAGCATGGCATAAGGCTTGATGCTCCATGCTTTCCCAGTGACTGTTGAAGAAGAGAACCTATAGTGTTGATATTCTCATTTTATCATTCAGTCCCCTTCCTGCCTCTATCAGTTTAGAAGGTATACACTTCATCCCTATTCTTTCCTGGTTGACCTAGAAATACACATACATTCTCTTTTTTTTGTTTTTGAAATGTTAACAGTGGGAATACTTTTTAGTGTTTATACTTCTAATTAGATCTTCTACAATAGACTTACATTACATTAGTAAAATTATGGAAGATAACTTATTAAAATTACTTAAAATACACCATTAATACCAATGACATGGATTTAAAACAATACTATACAGAGGACAACTGATTCATATAAGATTATAAGTCACTAAAATCTGATTTTGAATCTGTGTCAACAAAAGACCAATGCATCACAATTTGGAAGAAGCTGTCTTCTGGGTACCTCCAACGTGTTTGCAGAAGAAGGTCAGAATTTGCTTCCAGGCATCTATCTGGGCTTTAGAATGGTCCCTGGCCTCCCCACCCCAGATCACAGGCTTGTTCAGTAACTTGTGCAAGGAAGCTGGACACATGGGGAAGTAAGGAGTTTCAATGTAATGACCAGTCCTGGGATAAGAAATGATCTGGGGCTTTCCCTTTCCATAGGCTTGTAACCGTTCAGAGGCTTTTTGGGCATATAACTCACTCCTCCAGTTATGATCATCCTGACCAACAATGAAGAGGATGGGCCCTTGGGCCTTCTCAACTGGAACCATGCAGGGGTTCTCCCATCCTCCTATAATATCATCCCCTATATCCACAGAAGCCTGAGAAAGCTACCTTGACTCTCCTCAGGTCATGACCCAATGGTGGGATGCTAGTCTGCTTGCAGAATATGGTTTTGTTTCCAGAGAACCCAGATCCATTGATGGAAATTGTAGCTGAGACATTCTTCAAAAGTGAGGCCATGGAGAGACAAATATCAGCCTCTAGAGAAATGCCCAAAAGTCCAATGCCTGGGTCCTTTACCTGGAAGAAAAGGGACCTGGTCCCTTTACCTGGTCCAAATTTGCAAGAATTTGCTTATGTATTTTCTTCTAAGAGTTCTGTAGTTTTCTCTCTTACATTAGGTCTTTGACCATTTTGAATTAATTTTTATGTATGCTGTGAGGTAGCATTCCAGATTCATCATTTGCATACTGATATCCTATTGTCCCAACACCACTTGTTGAAAAGATCCTTTTTTCTCCATTTAATTTTCTTGCCACCATTGTCAAAAATCAATTTACTGTAAATATGAGTTTATTTCTGGACTCTCAATTCTATTCCATTGATTTTATGTGAAAAATTCACATATGAAAAATCTTTTTAAAAATGAAGCTGGGAACCATTACAGATGAATTACATGATCTCTCTTGCTGGAAGTGTGCTAAAGACCTTGGGCTAAAAGAAATTATTTAAAAAAGCCATCAAATGATTATTCAAGAAATCATCTGGTGTAGTATATACAGTGGAATGTTACACAGCCCTGAAGTGGAAATCCTGTCATTTGCAACTACATGGATGGAACTAGAGGTGATTGTGTGAAATAAGCCAGGAAGAGAGACAAATACTGAATGATCTCACTCATATGTGGAATTTAAAAATGAAGCTGGGAACCATTACAGATGAATTACATGATCTCTCTTGCTGGAAGTGTGCTAAAGACCTTGGGTCAAAGACCTAATGTAAGAGAGAAAACAAAGCAAAGGAACAGACAAAAGAAAAACCAACCCTTGGACATTGACACTAGAATTGAGGTCACCAGCAGGGAAGGCAGGGCGTGGGAGAACAGTGTTGAAGGACTTCTGGCAATTTGGTGGTGAGTGTGGTGTGTTATATATTCGACGAATGTTGAACCTACACATCTGGGCTTATATTATTTTGTAAATCAAAAGTACCTTAATAAATATTAGAAAAAAAATTCATAGATCATGTGGGCTGATGATGAAGGACTTTGTCAGAATACATCACACATTGCTTATCAACATGGATACATTCTGAGAATTCTTCATTAGGCAATTTTGTAGTTGTGAAAGTGTCACAGAGGTTAAGTACACAAGCCTAGATAGTATAGCTGCCTACACATTTTGCAATATGGTATTATGTGGTCTATCATTGACCAAAACTTGTTAAACAGCGTGTGACTGCAGAATCAGTAATCTATTATGTGCAGCCACAAATAGTTTAAACTTGTTAACACTAACACTTTTATTTTTTTTTCAAGGGAAAAATACAGGCAGGAATGAAGGCGAGTAGGCAGGCAGGCAGGAAGAGAGAAGAAGCACTTTTATTTTTATTTAGTTGTTTAAAATGGTTGTCTTCCACCTCCACCCCCCTACTTGAACCCAGGAGTATGTGGCCTGTGCTCTTTTGGAGGCAATTGATCTAACCACTACTCTACCAGTGCGCTCCTCATTTAATTTTAATTTTATTTTTTTCTATTTTTTTTGGTGATTCAGGATTGATTTACTCAGCATTTTTATTATTTTTATTTACATGTTCATCTTGGTTGTTACCCCTGGCCTTGGGACACAAACCCAGGTCCTTGGGATGTGTGTGGACTGTGCTCTTGGCTTGAAGGCTGCTCCATCAGAGCACTCCAGCTTTTTTTTTTTAAGAGGAAGGAAGCAAGCAGGAAGGAAGGCAAGTAGGCAGACAGGAAGAATGAAGCATTTTTTTCAGTTGTTCAGTTTGGATATCTGTCCTCTCCATTCCTCCAACCCCTGAACTCAGGGCCTTGAGCTTTACACCAGAGTCAAGGACTTAATGCTTGAGCACCAGAGTGTGCCTAGGTTAACGCTAATATCTCTCCTTATGCATGTACCACATTGTTTTGATTACTATTGCTTTATAATAAATTTTGTGGAAATAAAGAGACAAAATGGAGCTACACATTTCAAGGGAATCTAAAATGGAGCTAGAAAGGCCATAAGGGAAGTGTAGCTTACACACATCTTACCTGGATGCAGTCTAATAGAAACTGACTACAAACTAACATCTTGGAAACCTAGTACACAATCATGGGTTTCAGTAATGGTTGAGAAAAACTAAGCAATGGACCCATCACAAAGAGACAGTTACTTCTTACTTGACTCACCATGGATCAGAACTTCTCAAAACAATTTTATGAGACTACCTATTAAACCTATACATACTATAAGCCTGGGGCGCACCCTAATGACTTTCAGCAGTTAAGTCTGCCAGCCTAGTCCACAAGGACCTGGTTGAGAGCCCATGGCCAGGGGAACCACAAAAATAAAGAACTACATAAATAAAGGCTTCTTTCTCCTC
This sequence comes from Solenodon paradoxus, assembly GCA_004363575.1. NCBI lineage: Eukaryota > Metazoa > Chordata > Mammalia > Eulipotyphla > Solenodontidae > Solenodon > Solenodon paradoxus. Next base: position 9,046 of record RJWH01009943.1, read on the forward strand.
TCTCTTCTTGTTCCTTGACTTCATTCCTGCCTGCACCTTTCCTTTAATATGCATTATATAAATGTATGTATGTATGCATGTATATGTATCTTCTCTAGGGCTATTCTGGCAGCATAGTTCACTTTTATTCTGATTGCATTCCCCAAAATAGCAGTTCCTAAGATCTGAAATAAACTGTTTTTCTTCACAATTTTGCCTCAAGTTGTTGACAGTTCTAAAACTGGGAATTGTGAGTCTTCCAACTTTATTCTGCTTTTTCAAGATTCTGGGTTCCTTTAGTTTTCAGAGGAATTTTAGTATCAATTTGTTAATTTATGCAAAGAATCCAGATGGAATTTTAATAGAGATGGCATTAAATCTGCTAATTAATTTGCAGAGTATATTAGTTTCCAGAGCTACTATAACAGATCCCACAGACTGGGTAGCTTATTTTCTGTTATGGAGCCTAGAAATTCAAGATCAGGTTGTCAGCAGAGTTATTTTCTCTGCCAGGGTTGGATAGAGGAGAAGGAAGAATCTGTTCCAACCCCCTCTCTTCTCTCTCTCCCTCTCTCTCTCTCTCTCTCTCTCTCTCTTTTTTTTTTTTTTTTTTTTTTAAAGGAAAGGTGCTGGTCGGAAGAGAGGAGGAGGAAGCACTTTATTTTTATTTAGTTGTACCTCTTAGTTGTTCTCCCCAGCCTGGATGCATGTCGGTCCTTGGGATGGATGTGGACTGTACTTTAGCTACAGGCAGCTGACCAAACCACTGCTCCACCAGGGCATACCTAAAATACCTCTTTAAAGGCTCTGTCTCCAAACACAGCTACATCCTGAGGTACTGGGAATGAGGACTTCAACATGGAATTCTGGGAAGCCATAATTCAACCCACAACAAGGAGAATTTCTAGCTCAACTTAGACAAACTAAGTTAACTAAGATGATTAAGTCTTGTTAATGTAAATACTAAGGAACTAGGATTGACCTTAGAGACCCAACAAAGAAAAATCAGCCTGGTACCTTACAGGGTTCTACACAGCCAACCAGGAAGGTAATCTAAGATCAGTTGCGAAGATTTCTTTATGTCAGGCTCAAAGTAGCTTCAGATGATAAACTGCTGCAATCTGACAGGTTCTCCTGAGTTTCAGTTTGAATGTCCTGATGTTATCAGGCATTCAGGCATGTCAGGTCAATCCAAGATTCCTTATGAAACATTCTTAACAGAAATCACCATGTTTGCTATACTTATGCAAATTACAGGTCAAATTTATTGGAACTAGACATTCATACAAAGAATTTATACAGCAGTAAATTCTAAAGTAAATGAGATAGAACAAGGACTTAACCCTGTGCTAAAGTATGGGAGTGGGGCCTGGGGCCTCGGGGAGAGATGAGGGAGTCTTTACATGAGAGGAGGATTTCATATCATACAACCTTTCCTCTAGACAGTTGCCCTGCCTTAATTATATAAGTTTCTATAATAAAAAGGTTTCTGGAGATGACTCTATATCTAGATATTTTAATTATTTAGGGTAAAAGTAACAGCTTCTCTTGAGACCTGCAGAGCCTTGATTAACCTTTAACCCCTATGCAAGTCCAATTCTACCAAGAAATCACAGTAAAATTAGTGTATACAGATCAAGTCTCCTTTGCTACAAATTCCCTGTCCTTCAAGTAATCTCTTTATTTTCACTGGTTTTTATTATATTAGATACTAGGCCTATCCCTCTGTTTATTAATTTTGCATACAAAATCCAAATTCTAAATTCAAAAAGACATAGCATAGTGAAACTAAAAAAATCCAGGAATAAAGAAAAACTACTAAAGACTGAAAGAGAAAAGAGAATCATAAACCTGCAAAGGAATACTCATCATGATATCATCAGAAATCACCTCAGCAGAAATCCTGCAGGCCAGGAGAAAGTAGAGTGATATATTCAAAATACTAAAAGACAAAAGCTACCAACTAAGAATATACTACCCTACAAAATTATCACTCAAATATGATGGAGAAATAAAGCTCTTCAATGATAAACAAAAGTTTTTGGATTTTTCCATTACCAAACCTGTCTTTCAAGAAGTGTTGAATGGAATTCTACAACAGGGAAAACAAAAGCAACCACCAAACCCCAAGAATGATGATAAAAAATAAAATGGAAACAAAGACAGGACTAATAGGGAAAAAGAGCACCAAATGGGGAAAGAAAAACATGGAAGCTGTACAGGTACATAAAGATGATATGATGTCAGCTCAGAAGAGACTACCAGCATGACGTGGTGGCTCATGTGTTAAAGCCTTCACTTGGAGCAGAGTCTACATACAGCCCAAGGACCTGGTTTTGCAGCCTGGTGCCAATGGTGGGGGTGCAGAGGGCAACTAAAATGAATAACTAAATAAGTAAAATGCTTCTTCCTCTCTTCCTGCACTGCCCTCATTCCTGCCCTGCTTCCTTCCTCTTTACAAAAATAAAAGACTATCACAGGCTGGCAAAGTTAAAGACAAATCACAAGGTAGCCACAAAACCTAATCCAAAATAAATATGTAGCTGGGAAAATACCACAAATCACCCAAAGGAAAAGGTAAACAGAAGCAAGTGGGAGAAGAAGCAACAGAGAGATGAAACAAAACAGAGGCTCAAATGACAGCAATAAAACCATACATATCAATAACCACCCTGAGAATGGACTGAACTCAATCAAAAGACAGAGTAGCTGGATGGGTGGATTAAAAGAAACCCACATCAGATCCAAAGACAAACAGTTTGACTGTGGAGGATTACAGAGAACACAGCAAAGCAATGCGGTTGAAAATCAGTCAGGAACTGCAGATAAACTAGACCTCCACCCAAAAAAGAGGAACACCAGCCAAAAACAGATACTACATTATGGCCCAGGGGGTTAATACATCAAGAAGAGTTAACTGTCATTAATATATATGCACCCAATGCCAGACCACCCAAAATATAACAGACCAACAGGGAGACACAACAGAAACATGATATTAGCAGGTACTTCAATACCCCACTTCTAGCAATAGATAGATTATCCAGGAAGAAAATTAATCAAGACATAATGGCCTGTCATGTCCTGGTGGCCAAGTGGACAAGGTCACTGGATGTAGTCCACGTATATCCCAAGGACCCAGGTTTGTGTCCCAGGGCTGGGGAGAGCAACCAATGTAAACAAATAAAATAAAGTGGTTCTTCCTCCTTTTTCTTCCTGCCTGCCTGTTTGCCTACTTGACTTCATTCCTGCCTGTACCTTTCCTTAAAAAAAAAAGAAAGAAAAGAAAAGAAAAAAGGCCTTAAATGAAGTAATAGATCATATGGGCCTAACATACCTATATAGAACTTTCTATCCTAATAAAAAAAAAGATTGCATATTATTATCCAATGCACTGCAACTCAAGGATAGACCATATCTTGGGACACAAAATAAGTCTCACTAAAATTAGCAAGATTGAAAGTATAGAAAGTATCTTCTTTGGCTACAAGGGTGTAAAAATGGAAATGAACCAGAAACAAGAAGCTAGAAAAACAGCATGCTTCTGATTAATTCCTGGATCAATGAGGACATTAAAGACAAAGTTTAAATTATCTGGAGAGAAATGAAAATGAAGAAACAAGCCACTAGAACATGTGGGATGTGACAAAAACAGGTCTAACAGGAGAGTTTATAGCAATACAAGTGCACATCAGAAGCCAAGAGAGATCTCAAATTAAATATCTAGCCACATATTTGAATGAACTAGAAAAAGAACAATAAAAACCAAAAATAAGCAGAAGGAACGAAATAATAAAAACTAGAGCAGAAATAAATGAAAGTGAAAAGAAGAAGACTCATTCAAAAGATCAATGAAACCAAGAGCTGGTCCTTTGAAAAAATAAACAAAATTGATAGACCTTTACCCAGACTCAGGAAGAAACATGAAAGAGAAGGCCCTAATAAAAATCAGAAATGAAAGACATGAGATTACAGCTGACACTGCAAAAATACAAGAATCATAAGAATTCTTGAAGAAATGGGCCAGTTTTTAGTGTCCTACAACTTCCAAACTGCACCAGAAAGATACAGATAACTTGAACAGACTAATCACAAGCCCAGAAATTAAAGAAGTCATCAAAAGTCTCCCCAAGACAAGAGCTCATGACTGGATGGCTTCACTAGCCCATCATCCAGTGATGATCTAATACCCATTCTCCTTAAACTCTTCTACAACATCATCAGGAGGGAACCTCCCAAATACATCCTACAAGGCTAACATTACCCCGATTCCAAAACCAGACAAGGACAGCACCAGGAAATAAAATTACAGTGCACTCTCACTGATGAACACAGGCGCAGCTATGGAAGCTGCAGAAGTAAAGTCTGATGCTGGCCGAGGCTGAATCACGAGGTTTAAAGAAATAAACATCTCTGGAACAGCAAGTAGTAACGCAGAAGTTGTGTCAAGTAATCCAGAGGCTCTAGCTAAAATCAGTGATGAAGGCGGCTACACTAAACAAAGGATTTTCACTTAAAGTAAGCCACTTTATATTGGAAGAAGATGCCATCGAGGACTTTGCTAGCTAGAGGGAAGTCAACCCCTGGATTCCAAGGACAGATTGACTTTCTTGTTAGGGCTAAGACAGCTGGTAAATTGAAGCCAATTCTCCTTTACTACTCCAAAAATCCTAGGTCCTTATAAATTATAATTATAACATAATTCTAAAAAGTCGTCAGCAAAACAACAACAAAGTCACTCTTTGATGGAGCAGTGATTAGGTGAATTGCCTTTGAAGGAGCAAGTCACATACACCTGGATTCAAGTCCCAGGTCCAGGGGGAAACAACCAGTATGAACAATAAATAAATAAAGTAAATAAAAGATGTTTCCTTCTCCTCTCTCTACCTGTCTGCCTGTCTACTCACCTTATTCCTGCGTGCACCTTTCCTTTAAAAAAAAACATGCCACAGCCACCCCAGTCTTCAACAGCCACCAAGCTCATGAGCCCTCACCACTGAGGAAAGACTGAGCGTGTATTTGCTTTGGAAAATTTTAGTAGTGTTTACATCAGTATTCGGCGTACAGGTAAGATGTTAACTTCTATTCTTAAAGAGGAAACTCAAATCTGATCATTTTTGGTACACATTTCTTTTACAGAGGTAATCATTTATTAATCAAATTAAGTTAATAAACTAAGCAATGATTACAAAGATAAAACAGCATTACATACTATTTTTGACAACTGTTCCCAGGATAGAGTAGCACCAGAGATGCCACACATCACAAATTTACAGTTTTGCAAGTAGCGTCTGCTTTTTCCCACCCAAGTGTTTGTGGAAGAACATTTGAATCTGCTGCCAAGCATCCACCTGGGCCAGGGCATGAGCCCTGGGCTCCCCTCCCCAGATGACAGGACTGCCCACTAAGCTGTGTTGGGAAGCCCTGCAGAAGGGGAAGTAAGGAGGCTCAATAAAGTGCCCTGCCCCTGGATAACAGATGATCTGGGGCTTCTCCTTACCATGGCCCTGCAAGTGCTTAGAGGCCTCATTAGCATAGAACTCACTCTTCCAGTTGTGGTCATCCTGCCCTACAAGGAACAGGAAGGAGCTCTCAGCCCTTTCCACAGGAATGAAGCTCTTCTGCCCAGCTTCCTCCAAAGGGTTGTTCAGTATCTCCAAAATGTCTACACAGCCATCCTGGGTCACCTTGATTCGTTTTCTGTCGAAACCCAGCGGGGGCAGGGTCTCACCCTTGTAGTGCAGGGTTCCCCCAACGTTGGCCACAGAGCCGTTGATTGTGACGGTGGCGGTGATGCCCTTCAGGAAAGAAGCCATGGAGAGGCAGAGCTGTGCCCCTTTGGAAATCCCAAGCAGCCCAATTCCTGGACCCTTTACCTGAGAAAAGGGCAGAAAAAGGAGGAGAATGAGTCTGAACATGCAGTGGGGTGAGTAGTACCAAGGCTTGGAAGTTATGTGGAACTGAGCATGAATCTGGGCTCTTCCAATATTTTAGCCTTGAAGTTAGTAAACATCTGTAAAGGTCCATTTCCCCGCCAGTAAAATGAGGCTAAGCCCTCGTCTGCAGAATAATGTGACTGTAAAATGAGAAAGAAACCATTTGGAAGTCACGTGGAAATGAGTATGAATCTGTGCTCTTCCATTTACTGAGGTTTACAACCTTGTGATATTTACTCCTCCTTCCTCTCTCTTCCTTTCTGCAATTTTTCCATTCTTAGTGACTTCAGTATCATGTGTATGAACTATTAAATACTTTGGCTTCTCAGGTCCCTAACTTTAAAATCTCCACAGATCTTTTTCTCTACCCCTTTTTGTGCCACCCATCTCATTGTCATAACTTAAACTGAATAATCCTTGAATATATCATATCCAAAGTCTCATCTTCAAGCACACTACTTTCTGATCACCATCTTAAATACTTCCAGTTTAGCCATTCAAGCACCACCCATTTTCATCTCTTTGAGACACCCACTTTTTTCACTATCAATACTTCTCTCTAGTTCTTCCCACCTCATCCAGCTCAGATTTCAAACTTCATCATTATTATCACTCCTTTGCAAGCACTCTAAACTCCTTGAGTATCTTTCTTCTTTCCTCATATAGGCTTGGAAAAGCTAACCTTGATGAAATTCACCTAATCACGCCCTCCAGGCCTGCTTTGTTCCAGTGAACACTGCCAGAGGAAAAAGATACATATTTGTGCCTACAGATGTTACTTTCATTTCATGACTACAAATTTCAAGTAAGCACCCATACTGTTCATCAATCCTGTCATGCTTCACCCATATGTTTTCCACTTTTCTAGCAGACTATTTCACACCTCCTACTTCCTCAAATCCCATTAACGCCAGTTCTCCCTACTCTCAGCTCTTCATATATCATGAAGAAAACAGAAGCTATCGAGTGAGAACTCTTCCTCATATCCCCCTGCAAAATCAACTGAGTTCCACAAGAACTCAAGCTCTCTGCCTTCCTTTCTGTTTCCAGAGATAATCTCTGTTCTTATCAAAGTCCACCTTGATTCGTTTGCTGTAGAAACCCAGCGGGGGCAGCGTCTCACCCTTGTAGTGCAGGGTTCCCCCATAGTTGACCACAGAGCCGTTGACTGTGAGAGATCTCTCTTGTGCAACATCTCATCCATTCTCATTCTCAAGGGCTTTATTCTTGCAATTACTTCCTCTCTTCTTCATAACTTTCTTCTCTACTAGTTTATTCCTATCGATATACTTAATGCTCCAGGATTTTGTACATTTTAATAATAATTCCTTGACCTCACATTCATTCTGCCCTACTTTTCTACTCTTTCATAGCATAATTTGTGGAGAAGTTGTCTATAGCTGTTCTCTTTCTCTACTTAATCCCCTCCAGTGTAATATGGGTTTGTGCCATTCCACAAGGACTGCTCTTGACAGTTACCAAAATCTTGCATTACAAATGGTCATTCTGATTGACCTATCAATAGCATTTCTTTTTTGTTTTTCCCTTTCTCCTCGTTTCTGCAACAGCACTCTTGACTGGTTTTAGTCATTTATTCCTCATTAAGTGATAATATGATTTTTTTTTTTTCAGAAAAAAAAAAACAAGAGCCCCACAAGGTCATGGCTAGTATTTGGTGAAATAAAAACTCAAATTTAACTTTTTCTACCTACATCTTACGCTGGTTCCACTGTACCCGATCATATTTTCTAAGCGTTCCAAGGCTTCCATCCATCTTGAGTTCTGACTGAACTGGCAAATAAGCAAAGTTTATCTTTTTACCTTCTGATACCCTGAGACTAGAACCCTCAAAACATTTCCTCCTGGTACCTACATTCTTTGGCCTCCAAGTTCTTCTTCTGAAACTTGATTATCCCACTCTGAGGGAGCACAAGGAAGAGAAGGTTGTTAAACACAAACATTTAAACTGGGGCCTCCTAGAGACAATGATTCCCTTCCACTTTCCCTCTTCTTCCTGGGTGAAACCCAGGTTCTCAAATGTGTTTGGACTCATTTAAAAATATTATAAAGTTCTAGAATTTAAAATTCCATAGTACAAACTACAAACATCTTCATTAGCAGGAAATATAGTAACACAGAATTGTATAGAAACTTTCTATGAGAAGTGACTCTGAAAGGTAGTGTGTGTTAGGGCAGACAGTGGCTATCATGCATTTGTCAAATTCTGTGAAGACCAAGAGTATTTATAAAGAGACATATGGTTTATATAAACCATAAAATTTAGAGACATTCTAACCTGAGGGTGGTTAATCAGGTAGTTCACAGCTTCTTCAAAGTACTCCAGATGGAGGGTCTCCATGCTTTTGGGGAGATCTTCATAGTTATAATAAGCCAGAGCCATCACAGCAAAACCCTTCCCGGCCAGGAGACTGGCACGATATTCCAGAAGACCACCTCCAACTCCAAAGATATCCACAATCCCAGGAAAAGGCCCTGGTTCTTTGGAAGAAACAAAACACAAAACTAACTAATCCGGAAACTCTGCAATAGTGTAAAAAGCCATTTGCTGCCTACTTGGTGACATCAAAGCTTTCGATGGACAATCAGAAGTCTCTGGTCTTCAAAGATCCAGACACTGACTCAGGTTAAATCCACATTCTGTTCTACACCCAGAGAGCTTCAAACCCCCAGATTTTTCCAAAAAGCATGTATTACTTTTGGGATTAAAAACAGTTTACAGATGATGACAACAGCAAAATCATTGCCCTCAATCCCTCCCCTCCCCACACACACCCAAAAATTAAAATGCCAAGCGGTAATGAAGCTATGGAGCAACTGGAACTCATCCACATTGCTACAGGGAAAGCAAAATGATACAGCCACTTTGAAAAACAGATGGGCACTTTCTTATAAAGTTAAACATAAACTTACCATATGACTGAGTAATTTCAGTAATTTCATATTTACCAAAGAGAAATGAAAACTAGTGTTCACACAAAAGTGACTTTTTCATAATCTCCCAAGACTTTTAAAACCCAGATGCCCTTCAACTGGTGAATAGATGAAACTCTGGTACATCTATAATGGAGTATTATAAAGAAACAAGAACTACTGATATGTAGAGTAAAACTAATGACCAATTCCAATTCCACTAGATTCAAAGGATTCTATAGTTTGTATGATTTAATTTTTGGATATTTTCACCATTTACACACAAAAATGTATTTAATATGCAAATTTAAATTTAAAGACAAATAATAAAGCAAACACTTTGTAATAAGCAGCTTAAGAAATAACTCAGTACTAATCATTGAAGTCCCTGGAGTATCTGTACTTCCCTTTCCACTATCCTAGATTTTATCATTCTCTTGATTTCTTTACAGTATAAAAACTTATATGTGTACGTTAGTGTTTTATTTTTCCCACTTTTTGAATTTTATCTAAATGGAATTACATTGAATTCTAGGACTTGTTTCACGCAACAGTTTTTGAGATTCATCTGTGGTAATTCTTGTAGCTGCAGTTTACTTTTGCTGCTGTGAATAATCTTCAATTTACTCATCTGAGCCTTTTTAAAAATGTTATTGAATATTACCTAAGTTAACCTGTGTTTAAAGTGCGCATCATCGTAAATGAACATCTGTTCTATACATGAGTTCTATTGTTGATGGACATTTGGGTTGTGTCCAGTGGTTTATGCAGTGCACCAGGAGAATGACAAATCAACATTCTAAATAAAAAATTTCAGGAATAGGTGAATAAAAATGTTTCTTTTAGAGTGTATGTATATTCCTTTTCCACCATGTATTTATCAATTAGGAATGTTAGACTTCTAAAATTTGGCAAATTTTGAGGGTGTGAAATGTGTATTCTTTTTTTTTCCCGATTCCCAAATGAAAATAAGCATCTTTGTGTTTTCAAGTCAACTGCTTTTTATGTAATGATGCTCTCAGTATTTCAATGATTTCCAATTGATAACTAGAGGCCTTCCTCCTTCAGGCTAATTTTCTTAAAACTTCCAAACTGTGGGTGTTAGAAGCAAAGTTGCAAAACTGAGAAACTAAGAAAAGTGGAAAGCTTACAATGACCTTTAATTTTAATTACGCCAGTCATCTCTTTCCCTAAGCTGATGTCCTTCAACCGACCTCTGAGAGCCACCTCATCGGCCTGTGTGAGTTATTCATGTCTTGACACTTTAAGAGCTTCCGGATTTCCGGGAAGTGGGGCGCCACCTCGGGCCCCTCCGCGGAAGCCTAGGACACGAGAGGAACGTGGATTCCGGGAAGCGAGTCGCTCACCTGGCGGCAGGAAGAGCGTGGCGCGCACCCGGCCCGCGCGCACCGGCCGCCGCCGCACCCCGGGCCCCAGGAAGTCGCGCTCCTGCAGCGCCCGGCCCAGGAGCCGCCCGCACTCGGGCTCGTGGCCTTCGAGCACCTCCAGCTCCAGCGCGAAGGGCGTCTGCACGTCCCGCTTCACC
>RJWH01009944.1:0-19430 GCA_004363575.1 Solenodon paradoxus
ATCTCCACACTGTTCTCCACGGGGGCTGCACCCGTCTGCACTCCCACCCTCCGTGCAAAAGTGTCCCCTTTCCTCCACGTCCTCGCGGCATTTGTTGTCTCCAGACTCCTGGAGAAGAGCCAGTGTCTCAGGTGTCAGGTGGCATCTCATGGCTGTTTTAATGTGCATTTCCCTGGTGGCCAGTGAGAGGAACATAATTTCATGTGCTTGTTGGGTGTCTGTGTGTCCTCTTCAGAAAAGTGTCTCTCCAACTCTTCCTCCCAGTTTTTGATTGGATAGGCTTCCCTTGCTAAGCATTATCCCCTCCAGGTCCATTCATATTGTTGCAAATGGTAGGGTTTCACTTTTTGATGGCTGCATAGTGTTCCATTGTGTATCAACCACATCTTCCATTCATCTGTCAATGGGCATTTAGGTTGTTTCTAGCTCTTGGCTATTGTAAAAAATACAGAGGACATGGGGGTGCATAGATCTCTGCAAAAAAGTGCTGTATTTTTAGGGTAAATACCCAGTAAAGGAATTTTAGGGTAAACTCTTTGCGGCATCTCCAGACTGCTTTCTGTATGGGTGCACCATCCTACACGCCCATAGGGGCTGATGTTGAGAACTGGACTCACTCTGCCCCTCATCTGAGGAGATAGACACACACCCACTGTCAGATCCCAGTAAGGAGCTGGGGGTGTGTCATCCTCCCTTTTCGCTGGAGCCTCCCAGGAGCTTACATGGGTGATGCCGAGGGTTTCCTTCACGAGCAGGACTTACAGGCTGCGTCGCCAGTACCTCGTTAGTGTTCGCTCCTGAAGCTTCTCCCAGTCTTGCCGTGGATCTGCACGGGACATGCCCTGAGTAGGCTCTGTCTGGGAAACAGCAGTGAGCGAACACAGACGCGAATGTACGACTCAAACGGTGAAGAGAGGTGAGTGAGGCCGGGCACAGGGCGGGCATGCTGGCAGGACGGGCTTGGATGTAGGCGCCGGGGTGGCTCGGAAGGTGCCTTTGCCGGGCGCTGTTAGGAGAAGCTGAAGGGCGGGAGGGCAGTGCTGACCATGAAGACTTGATGGAAGAACCAGGGAGAGGAACGGGGGCTGCAGGCCCCGTGGAGAAGAGCCCGTGGCATAGAGGGGCCTGAGCAGACGGCTCTTCCCACTGGAAACGATGCTTGGGTGGAGGAGGCCCCCTAGGGAGACAACCCAAAACGGGCATGGAGGACCGAGACGCAGGAACCTCCCAAAACTGACGCCCAAAACTGACTCGCAGGTGGTTTAGAGACAGTATCGTGAAGCCTGTTCCCACACTCCAGGGTCCCTGGGAAGGGGACAATTTGCTGTAACAGGACAATAATGAATTGATGTCCATAGGACCAAATAAAGTGTTAAGTGAGTTTATCTTTGTAATTAGCACCCAATTCATATCCATTTCAAAAACACCTGTTCGGTGCTTCCTGCGTGTGACTCTAGGCTGGACGCCAGGGACAGACAGAGGAGTCATCTGGTGTCCTGCTTCCCAGGGCTCACAGCCGAGCTAGAGAGATGCCCCACTCTGTGCCCCGATGGCGACGATGGGGCACGTGGCAGGTCTGTTCGAAAGCCCTCCTCCCGGACGGGGCTCGCTGTCGGTGGTGCCGGGGCTGATGCCACAGCCACATGGGTTCCCGTTCCTCACCGTCCTAATTACTATCGTCTCCCGCCCCCGGGGGAGCTGCCACGGGCTCCGTCTCTAGTCCTCGTGTGGAGGCTGTGCTTCTGGGCTGAGTGCGTCTGGCATCAGACCCTCCCATCAGGGGTGGAGAGAAAACATCGGCAGGCAGTAGAGTCCACCATCTTCCTATGAAAGCCAGCGTATCCGTGGATTTCACATGCAGACCGTCGTGCAAACGGTTGCTATGTATTAGGGCTTGAACTGGGTCCCCCCAAACTCAATGATGGAGATTTCACCCCAGCACCTCAGCGTGTGGCCTTATTGGGAAGGGGGGTCTTTGCAGATGTGACGAGTGAGCAGGACGAGGCCCTGCTGGAGCGAGGGGACGCTGACCAGCACGGCAGGTGCCCTCGAGGAAGGAGACACGTGGACACGTGGGGAAGAGCTGGAGGGTGAAGGCAGGTGCGGTGGGGCCTCTCAGTCAAGGAAGGGGCGCTGCTCCACCAGCCAGCGCAGAAGCCCCGGCAGCGTCTCGTCTCCGTCACAGCCCAGGAGGGGCCAGCCCGGGGGCTCTGGGCGTCTGCCTCCAGGACCGCGCGGCAGGCAGCTGTGTGGCTCAGGCCACCCCGTGCGTCCTTCGTTCTGGTGACCTGGGCAAGTGACACCATGTGTTTGCCAGTGTGTGTATCCTGTGCATTAAATGGCAAGACTCCAGCTGAGTGTCCCACTGCTTCCTCCTCGCTCAAGCCCAGGACCCACCTGACCGCAGTCTGAGCCCCCGGGCGGGGCGGCGGGGCCGGCCGGACGCTGTCTGATGTCGGGGACCCGGGAGGGTCTGTTTCTCAGGCAGCATCCAGAGGCCGCCCGGTCGCCCACAGGGTGTCTCCTGGTCCTCAGACACCGCCTCTCCCGTGAACATGTCCAGGCGGAAAAAGCAGAAGAGAGGGCCACGGTGGCCCGGCTCACAGTGTGTCAGAGAGGGGAGTGGTTGAAGCCTCAGAGACTGCAGGACAAGTCCAGCGCGCACTGCGGGGCCCCCAAGGTGGCATCTCTGCCAGGAGAGCGGAGGCCCCTGTGAGTCCCGAGGCGCCGACAGGCCGTGCGGTCCCTCCTGTCGTAGCGGCGGGGGCTGGCGTGACACAGACAGGCGGGCGGTGGCAGCAGGGCTCACAGCGTGGTCCCGGGAAGGCACGTCTGGCCGCACGTCTGGCCACACGGCGCTGACGGGGCGGAGTCAGCGTTGCGGGGCTTCTGGGGGCAGAGGGCCTGTTTACAGCTGTGGCCGGTTCTTTAAACCCGGTGTGGTTTTCTCCAGGACTGGGCGAGCTGAAGTGACAGCGGCGGCTCTCAGTTTCTTTCAGATGTTGGTTTGCAAATTATACAGGCTTTTCAGGAAAAAGTCACGGATGTTGGAGTTTTCCAAGTTTCTTGTCTTTAACCAGTCAGGAGAAACTCAGTTGTGTTTCAATGATAAAAAACAAAGAAACTCATTGAAACTAAAGAAACCCCTGGGCATCCCAGTGGCTCCGAGCAGCATGCAGGAAATAGCCCTTCGTCTCCTGCTCACTGCCCATCGGCCGGAGCCACTGTCCCCGCGTGACTCCAGGACCCGGGCCACCGGGGGACTGGCTGTCACCACAGCCGAGGAAATGCACCCCCGAGAATCACACGTGTCACGCCCTGAACCAGACACGCGGCCCGCGCACCCCGCAGTGCGGTGACCCGGCGCTGACCGGTCGGCGCCCAGCTGTGTCTGAGGTTCCGGCCGTGTCTGAGGTTCCGTGAAGGGGTCACTGCTCGAACCGTCCATCTGGGAGAGGGAGAGTTGAGCCCATGTCTTGTATCACTAACAAGGGCCGAGGTGACCCTGCCCCTGATTTCATACCAACCGAATCCTTTCTCCGTTTTCTGCAACAGCACAGTTTCTGCATCAGACCTCAGCTGTGCTGGGGGGAGTCACATAAGGGGGCCATGTGCGTTAATTTAGTCAATCTGATGTTTCTTTTGTTCAAGGCTCTCCATCGATCACAACAGCGTGGCTCCTATGGCAGAAGGACTGGATTTCCTCAGTCGTCCACACCTGACCACGGGGGCATTTTCTGAGATGGACTTTATTTTTTCTAATTTTCTGTCTGTGGATTCGCATTTTATTGCATTGTTCTTATTTAATTTAGATTGCTTACACTGAATGACCATGCACACGACATCGTGTAGTGGGAGGTGGTGTCCATGTCAACCCACGTCTGTACAGAACACGGTCAGAGCCCTGGCGGTGGACCCTGGGAAGTGGGTCCGTCCTCCACGGCACACGTGCACTGTTCTCAGCTGCAGCAAAGGGAAGCCAGCTGACTGCTCCCTGGATAACCAGTCCCCGAAGGCTGGAGGCAAGTCAGCCACCGTGAGTCCACTTCTGAGGACCTGCACCTGCTCAGGAGGGGTCCTGCCCTGGGCTGGCTGCAGCCCGGTGGGGCTGGAGGGGGCCGGAATCTCCGTGAGTTCTGTCCCACTTCAGCTCCCTGCGGAAAAGTAACTGCATGCGTCCCTGGTCCCATTTCTTTTAGAACAACTCTGCTTCACAGACAGCACTGCATCTGAGGTGAATGGATTTGCAGACATCCATCCCTGTTTAAAATGCCATGGAGACGCCCACAGACACGCCCAGAGAACTGCATAATCTCAAATGCAGAGTGTGACAGGTGCACACTCCGGAATTCTGCAGATCAAGATCCAGTGTCCATGCAGACGTTTGCCATGTGCGTAAGACTGGCGAATGGTCACCTGTCTGAGCCTTCTTTCCCGTGAGAATACTTGGTGTGGCCCAAGAATGGGCACAGAATGGACACTCAAAGATGGTGGTCCCCTAATGCTGAATGACATTCTGCTGTCCATCACCAGCATGCTGACGAATCCCCCAATGATTCCTGCTGGAGAAGCTGCGGGGGCCCCTCTGCGAGGGCACCAGGGGACTGAGGTGTCAGGACCTGTGCTTCAGAAGTGAGGTCGACCCACCCGAGTGGGAGCCTCACTGGCTCCCGGCTGGTGTGCAAACGTGGAAACAGAGCGCGGAAAGTCACCAGCCAGTTGCGGTGCCTGAGAGTGATCCAGAGATGAGGGGGAGGCGGTATTCATGAATTATTGATTCTCAAAGCGGGTGACGGAGGCAAGAGGGCCACTGTACTCTCTTTGGAGGTAGGTTTGAAATCTTCTGTTAGATACTTTTGAACACTGGTACACATGGTGTGTCTGAAGCCAAGCAGACAAGACAATTTACATTGATGGGTCTGTTGAATCAAATCATTTTTATAAACCATTATCCATTTAATTCTTCTTCTTTCCCCACATGGTAACTTATAGAATTGACATAGCATTTGAAAGACCCAAAAGGGAAAAATACATTCAAGGTGACCTTATTAGGTAAAATACAGGACAGTTATCATTTTCAGATGATGCATCGTGCAGCAGAATGAACTGCAGACCTATTAGTGTATTCATTAGCTAGAATGATTAGAGCCTCCGTGAATATCTGGGACAAGGCTGCTCCTCCTGTAGGGACCTTCCCGTGCACTATTTATGTTGTTCCAGTCGGAGCTTTCCTGGGGGGCACGGGCATTCCCGTCTGGTGGCCGGACAGCTGCACCCCGGAGCAGAAAGGTGGAGAGACCTGAGTTACTGAAAGGCGCCCATTGGCCAGCTCTGGGTCCCGCCAGCCTGCTTTCTCTTGGCCCACACAGCTGCTTGGCAAACACCTGGTGTCCTTAAATCCCAAGGCCCCAGGTTCCTGACCCGGGACCAGGGGGAACGAAGACGAACACCCACACAAAAGAAGGAAAGTGCCTCTGCTCACCTTCATTGCCGCCTGCACCTTTCTTTTAAACAGAGGAAAGTGCATCTGTGAATGACGTCATCCAATCAAGTCAGCACTGCGGACACCACCTTCCACTCAGACTCAGGTGTGACGTGCTGCTGTGGGTGTCCTCTAGGCCCGCCTGCTGTGACCTCTGGGCACAGCCTGGGCTCAGGGGCAGTCTGGTGACTGAGGAACTTGTGCAGAGACAGGAACGGCTCTGGGTCTGGGATGTGGAGCCTGGGCGCAGCTCAGCTTCCGGCCTGGCCCCCAGGCAGCCCAGGGCGCTCTCTCCACCCCTGGCTGGAATTCTCAATCAAACTGAAAGGAGGCATTTGAATTGTCCTGAGGACCCCTGCCAGGCCAGCGTCCTCAGGCTTTGTCATGGTTTTGCAAAGCATGCATAAGAAAGCAGGCTACACATTCCGCTTCCTCCAAAACAGGGCTCTCCCAGAAGGCTGGAGACCCCAGCTCCTGGCCTGTTAGCACATTACAGCCTCTGCTGGCCTGGGGCAGCACCGAAAGCGCCTGGAGATTGCATTTCTGTATTTTTACTATGAATAGCAAAGGGGAAACCTTTGGCCCCAAAGAAGGTCAATGCTCATAGGGACCCGGATGCTTTGGAAAAGCCCTTCAGCCTGCTGGGCCCTGGCCTCCTCATTAACACCCTCATACTGGGAATAAAGAACCTGTCTTGGGATTCACACAGAAGAACATTTGTTAGTGGAAATGCCACTTTTTAATTGCAGCACCTCCACAAAAATTAAGTAAAAGACAAAATTAAAGTCACGTGTAATTTTCCCATGCAAAGTTAACCTTTGCAACCTCATCGTTTGGCCTTTTTCCACCTGTAAATGAACTTGGTGCCAGCTCCTGTTTGTCTCCATTTGGGTTATTTTAAATCCAAGGCCTTCGCACACTGCCTTCGGGTTTACACAGAGCAGTCACCTCGTCGTTGCAGTGACCTGCCGACACGTCTGCTCTTTCCCCCTGCCTCAGTTTACTCCTGTCGCCGAGCAGGTGGTGAGTCAGTAACTCAGCCGGCGGCCTCCCCCGTCTGTGAGAGAGGAGAGGCTCAAACCCGTGCATTCTGGATCCAGTCTCGTCTAGAATCCACGAGACTGTAGCTCAGTGAACCGTGGCTGGTGCATTTCTCTTGGAGAAATGTTTTATTGACGGGAAGCAATCATACTGAGCATGAATTACTGTCGATATTTACATCACTCTTGTCAGGCGCAGTAGGAGACACTCAGAGGCGGTGCAGCTTCCGGGAACCTGGGTGGTGATGCATTTATGTTAATTCAGACCTCCCGCCAGAGAAGTCCCACTGCCCTCACGAGTCCCCCTCCCACAACCCACAGTTTTATATACTTTTCCTGAAGACCCCACCCAAGTCTGCGCCTTCCATTGCCCTGCCCATCAGGCCAGGACAGTCAGCTCCCCTCGCTGCGTTACAGCCACACGGCTTAGGCCCCAGTTTCCTGTAAGAAGGGCGATGCTGATGTCCACGGAAGAGAGTACAACTGACCTTTCATACCCGCTTTCCTCCATGGCCTTTTCACAGTGGGAGTCACAGGTGAGACCTGCTGTCCCTGCCTCAACCTGGGAGAAGAGAGCAGGCTGGCCGCGCTGCAGAACGTTCTAGACCAGTGTGCTTGCTGACATCGAAGGAGAAGTCTGACTTGATCGGGATCGAACACACTGGGGGAGAAGGCGCCGTATCTGGGGATCTCACGCTCTTGTAGATTTTGTCGCTTTAAGTCTTGGAACGACGTGATGTCCCTGGAGCGCTGCACGTGGCTCAGAATCAACATGAGCCCTTCTCTTCTCGCCCACACGTCCGGCACACGGACCTCTGTCCTCAGAGCTGTGCGTAGTCAGTGAAGGCCCAGAGCGGTGAGCGGACCGCCCGACGCGTCCGCAAGGAGCCCCCGCTTCGGGCTCCACGCAGCGCTGTCCTCCCCGTGTGGGTGGGACTGGAGGACCATCAGCTCATCGCGGGTGGCACTGAAGAGAGAGTGTTCGGAAGCGTCTCCAGAATCTCCCAGCCCGCCTGTGGCCTCGTGCAGACTCAGATGACCAACCACTCGGCGACCCTGTCTGGGGACAGCATGTGCTCTGTGCCCTGTGAAGACTCGGCTGCTGCTGGAAGCACCAGGTATCTGGTTCTGGGCGCACCTGTCTCCTGCCGGCCAGGGGCCGCGGAAGCACCCTGATTGCAAGGGTTCCGGCGCGGCTGCCCATACTTCGGGGTGCTCCGGTCTTTAATCCTCACGCTTCTGCCGTTTTATTGTTCAGACGACAAACGCAACACGGAGCGTCTAATCAGCCCTTCCAGTCACACAGCTGCGCACTCCAGACGCACTTCAGTCCCCGGCCTTTGGGGCCCAAGCCGCTGCTTGTCACCGTCCGCAACGGAGGGTGCTGGCAAAGCGACGCTGCTGGGGTGTTTTAAAGCGCAGGATCCGCTTGTTTTTGTTTCTTTGGAAACTGTTTCATTGGCCGTAACCCCCAGAGGTGTGCTCTTTCTTTCCTCGCAGTCTCTCATTTGGCTTCACCCTGGTGGCACCGTGCAGGCCCACATCCCAGTCTCAGCTTCAGGTCTCTGACTGGACAGCAAGTGCTGGCCCTGGGCCGTGCCCCGCTCCGTCGGAGCGCAGTCTGGCCGGCCCTGGGGCCCGCTCCCCGCAGTGCTCCGGCCCTGGGCGGTGCGTGGAGGCTTCTGTGTGGACGGGTCTGAGCCAGGACCCCCTTCTGCCACAGTCTGGGGGCTGTCCGGTCTCCTGTCCTGCTGCACCCTCTGCGCCGCCCCAGCCCGGCGCCGCCTCACCTGCCTGAGCCAGCTGCCCCTGTGAGTCAGAGCAGACCCTGGGCGGCCCAGACCCCAGCAGAGGGCCCTGCCTCGCCAGCCGCTGCCGGCCACGAGATCTGCGTCCGCTTTCCCAGAGAGCAGTCAGGCTCGCCCGCCCGCGTGATGTCGCCAGGCGCCCACCAGGCAGGAGCCAGCGCCTGACCCAACCTGACCGAGGCCCACTCTTGGCAGTTAGAGGGTGGTCCGTGGTAGCTTTGAGTGTGTCCCGCGCACGCATGTCAGCGTGACAGCTGTCCACCCGTGCACACGCGTGTGCACCTGTGTGTCTGCGTGCTCACCTGTGCGGGGCACACACCTGCGCTCACACGTGTGCATGTCTCGGTGTTCCCACATGCACACACGTGTGTGAGGGGTGGAGAGACAACTCATCGCTGGTGGGACAATCCCGCTCCCTGCCCATGTCCCCGGCGGGACCCTGCTCCCGTGCATGTCCCCTTGCTGCTGGTCAGCATGCTTCTATCCCCACGCGTCCCAGCAGGACCGTCATTCAGGGCGCGTTGGCGTGTGCCCGGGCCCCTCCTCTCCAGTCACGCTGGCGATTCCGGCTGCCGCCGGTCACCCTGTGTGTGGAGATGTGAGTGTTTCTCAATCACAGAAACAGAATTCTTCCGATCAAGGCCGTCGGGAACGATGACTTGTCCAGTCACCGAAGTGTCTGCCCGCCGGGGCCATGTGAGTGCTCAGAGGGACCGGGGATTCTGCCCTGGGTGCTGGGCACTCTTTCCTCTGCCCTCTAGCTCGTTCCGTGGCCCCAGCCCCATCCCGCTGTCCAAGGAGAAGCTGGCCCCTTGGCCGAGGAGCCAGGCGGTGCTCCGACACCCAGCACGCAGACTGTGAGGCCCCCAGGCCTCTGCCAGAGCAGCTGGCTCGGCCCACGCCGGGCTCTGTCCCAAGGTCGTTCCCTGCAGGAGGACACTGGTCCAGGCCTTTCCAGCTATCCCTGGAGGGAGCTGAATAAACGCATGAATCCTAGCGAAGGATGGACTTTTCCCCCACTGGCCCAGAGCGGGTCCCCAGACAATGAAACCCCATCAGCGTGGCATCTTTGCATTTGTCCCTGCTCACTGAGCGGCACACACGCACTCGGCCGTTCCCTCCAGCTAATCTTCCTCTTTATCCCGAAACAGAGAGCAGATTAGCGTTGCCCGGGACGGGGCGACGATCTGGGCGATGGAGGCGGCCTAGAATGAGACGGCGGGTCTGTGCCCAACGCTGCGGCCCCTGAGTCGGACAGGAAAGGGCGACAGTTACCCTGTGCTGATGCTTAACGACAGCACGGAGAGTCCGTCTGGCTTGCGTCTCCGTCTCCCGGCGCGTCTGTCCTCCCCCAGCTGCTGTCTGTCGGGGCTGCAGGAGAGCCCAAGCCCAGGCTTCTGCGAGCGCGACTTGGGCACCAGGTGCCCTGCAGCGCCGGCCCAGCCGGCGCATGAGGAGGCTCTGCCTCCGCCAGTTAGACGTGCGGCTGCCGGGAGCGCAGGCTGTCGGCCCTCCTCCTCCCGAGAGCGCCCCGCACGCCAGAGCAGAGGCTGAAAACGGGCCACGGGCCTGGGAGGCCGGACGTTTTCCCCACAGTGTCACAGGCTTTAGGATGGAGGGTGGGCTAACCGAGTGACCCCCCACTGTTGTCGATGCGCCAACCATGCTCCCTCTGGGCTCCACCAGGGGCAGGAGCCCTGCGACCGACCCAGATATAGTTAGAAAAACCCCGATGCCGTGCTCCCTGTGTGGGCGTTCAACCTGCAGGTCCGGAGGGGGGGTGGGGGACAGTCAACCTGTCCCCTCCCCCGAGTCCTCGGGACCAGCCCACGGGCAGAGCTGCCGTCTCATTGGCTTGTTGGGGGAACATCTGGGTGTTTCTGGCTTCCGCTGGGGCCCACTGCTGCTCAGGGCCCTGGGACCTGGGAGCAAAGCCAGAGACTGGGACTCGGGCAGCAGCACCATGAGGCCTGAAGACCACAGGAGTCCAGTTTCCTTTCCAATCCCGGCTCTGCGCGTCCTTGGTGGGGGCCCACCAGGAGGGGCCGGAGCGTCTGCTCCAGACCCTGATGGTCCCTTTCTGTTGTTAAAGCCCCGTCCGCAGTGCTCTGTCCCTGCAGCCTGAGGGAACCGCCCTGGGCTCCGGATCCTGAGAAGCAAGGCTCTTCAGGGAGAGGGTGGGGAGCGGGGTTCTGGGCAGGGGTCTCGTGCTCAGGTGGCGGGACGAGCAGGAGGACAATGTGACTGTCTCCCTGTGGCTCAAGCATGGTGGAGTGAAGCGCGCAGTTCCAGAAAGGTGCGCTGGACTGACAGCATCTTCAGGAGTGGCTTGATCTGGGAGCCGGGGGAAGCCAGTAAGTGGGGTTTATGAGAGGACCACGAGAGGACAGCAGCTGCATTGTCTGCAGGCACGGAGGGGCCTCTGGAAGCCTCTCACGGGGCTGGGATGCGAGGGCAGGTTCAGGGGCTGGGAGCAGCCCTCCTCTGGGGCCGCCGGGCTGTGTGAAGACTGTGCAGTCAGTGCTTCTGTCTTAGTCCACACAGGCTTTCTTTGCACAGGCGCACCCGCCCCAGCCCCTGCCAAGAACCCAGGGCTCAGCTGCTCCCCTGGGATCCAGGGATCAGGATCTAGTGGGGTCTGCCCCCTGCTCCCTGCTCCTCCCGGGAGGACGAAAGGACTCTGCTGAGGATGTTGCTGTGAGGTGTGTGTGCCAGGTGTCTTGGGATGGGGCCCAGGTCTGGGACCGCCTGCTGACTATTAATCAGGTCAAACTGGACGCAGTGGCCTAAGCCTCACAGGGGGCCCACTGCACAGGGTGTGTCATCTGCGCTTGGACATGAGTCTGCACTCCCCGTATGGTGGCCCCGCTGGCCTTTCCTGCTGGAGAGCCCAGTGCGCGTGATGCCTGCTTTATGTCGCAGGCGGCATAGCTCCGTCAGCACACAGGCGCTGTGCTGCAGCCCCGCACCCAGGTGAGACCCCAGGGGAGACCCCCTGACCGCCGCTGAGGGCGAGCAGGTGCAGGGACAGTGGGGCTGGCGGCCACGCCGCACACACCCTGTCCCGGGCGCCACAGTCCCTCACAGAGCCCCCGGGGTGTCTGTCTGTGAGTGGGGTCCTGCTGTCCAGTGCCGTTTTCCTTCTCGCCTTTTCTGGTTTTTGTTTCTCTTTCCCCTCATGGGTGAGGCGGACACACTGGAAACCCCAGGACGGGAGGATCCGGTTGACGCAGGTTTCCACCAAGTCTGAATTCTCTGACTGCGGGAACAGCGCGGCCCCGCATCCCCGGGGGCGGCCGCGGCCCTGGACACTGAGCAGCGAGGATCTCGCTACCAGGCCGCCGGCTGCCCTCTGAGTGTACAGGGCGCTGTCGGGGAGCCCCCAGCCCCCCAGAATCCAGCGCTGTGCCCCGGAGGAATTCAGCCTAGGGATTCTCCGGAGTCTGCGCCACATCCTGAGTGGCGACCACCTTCCTGCAGATTTCAGAGAAAAATGCCTGCTGCTTAGCATGAGTATTTTATTTCATGTGAGCGTGTTTTGTATGTGAGTGTGTATGTGCACAAGTGTGGCCCGTGCGTGTGCCAGTGGGTGTGAGTGTGTGTGTGACACAGCGCTCTCGAGGCAGTTCCTTTACCGGCCTCAGTCACCGAGTCTCTGTGGAAAGTGAACACGCGTTTGTTTTCAAGTGGCCACTTGGCAAGCACAGGTTGGACCTGTTTCTTTGACACTGAACCGTCCTGGTGACGGATGGTGGGGGCGAGACCCGCCCCCCTGACACTCTCCGCTGCCTCGAGTGGCCCACACTCCACCCACTTGAAATGCCACTGCAGCTGCTTGGCGTGAAAGCCAACCTCTTGTCTTGTCTTTTTTTGCCTTGGGCCTTTCTGATACATCCCCGAACTTTGGGGAAAAAACCCAGGACCTACAGCTCGTTGATCATGCCGGCC
Source organism: Solenodon paradoxus (assembly GCA_004363575.1). NCBI lineage: Eukaryota > Metazoa > Chordata > Mammalia > Eulipotyphla > Solenodontidae > Solenodon > Solenodon paradoxus. The sequence goes on from RJWH01009944.1 coordinate 12,279, forward strand.
ACATGCGTGCGTGTGTCTTTGGGTCTGAAAAGAAATGACCAAGAAAAAGAAGACGAATGTGACAGCCACATTCAAGAACCATCATTTTCCAGACAATCTTTTCTCCCAAACTGGCCGCTTTCTACATTTAGTGGAGAATGCTGAGTGATAGCACCAGCTACCTGGAAAACGTTGCTCTCACTGCCTTAAAATGTTCTATGGCAAAGGATTCCTGAGTCATCTACTGTCTAGAGATCAATGTAACGTGCTTTTCAACATTTAGGCGCAATGTGAAGACTAAATAACTTAAAAAGTCTCAGAAAGTCTGCATGTGGGAGCAGAGTAATCAGAAAGACATCGACACGGAGTTTCGCATCCATGACGAGTCACGTGGGCACATGGGGTGCCCACAACCTGAAAAGCTGGAGTCGGAGAAATCGGGCTCGATTCTTTAATGCACGCCCTTCCTCTCAGCATGGCCTCACGTGGAAGTCACCCTAACAAGGAAGTTCTGCCTGCCATTGGTTCCGGGCTGGACGGGGAGCATCCTCCTACCGTGTTTCAGAACATCTCCAGAGCAAGGAACCCCTTCCCCCAGTTAGAGACCGATCCAGAGCCCAGAGCGGTCCAGTGCCTGTGACTGCGACCTTCAGGGCCCTTGTATGCTTGGACTGTCCCTCTGGGGTTGGGGGAAGTGGGTGGGTCAGAACAGGGTAGGTGGTGATAGTGATGATGGCAGTGGTGAGATGTTGGTGGTGATGGTGGTGATGGTGAGAAGGTGCTGGTGATGGTGTGGAGATGGTGATGATGGTGGTGATGGTGGTGGTGGTGATGGTGGTGGTGATGGTGATGGTGGTGGTGGTGGTGGTGGCTGTGTTGATGATGGGGGTGGTGTAGAATCATTATTTTTATCTATTCAGCAAAGGTGTATCTGTCTGATCCAAGAAAAGGAAGCTCAGAGAACCACTTTCAAATGACGGTGCGTGACTTCCTTCTGCATTCAGGAGCGTCTGAGGGAAGCCCCTCTGAGAGTGATGCGCGCCTGCTAGACGGACTGAGGAGTGCAAAGCTGATGAATGCACTTGACTTGCTGGGTCCATGGAGTTACCCAAGTGGGAGGTTTGGGAGTTGAGACTTTTCCGGGCGTATTATTAAGGGGCTTCAAGCATCTCACTGACCTTGCATGAAAAGGATTGAGAGGCGGTTTAGCCGGTTTTCAGCCACCTCGTGTTACAGGTTCACAGGCAGGTGAGCGCCCCTTTTCCTGGGAGAAGACAGGGTGGAGGCTGGACCAGGCCACAATCATAAATATTTGGCTTTATGATATTGAGGGTTTTCCTTTTTAATTACCATCATCATTAGAAGGAACAATCTGTAGACCTCCAGAGTCTGAGGGGGCACGGATCCTCCTGCCTGCGGTGTAGACGGGAAGGATGGCTGGTTTCCACGGCCTCCGCAGCCGCCCGCCGCCCTGCTGGTGTCTGGCCGGTCTCCCTCCGGGGCCCCCAGAACGGACAGCAGTCTCTCCGCCTACACGGGGCTCTCGGGCACAGACCCAGCAGGTCGTAAGGCACACGATCTGGGCACGACGGTCCCCCCAGCGCCTGCTCTGGCCTCCAGTCTCCATCTTGCCACTTGCTGCTGGACGGTGGCTTCGCTCCCGGCTGCGGCTCGTCGGTCTGCGGCCAGCGTGCCCAGGGGCCTCGGTGCCCGGCCCGCCTGCTCACGTGCTTTTCTAAAATCGTCCCTCTTGCTCTGAATACTGCTTCTTTTTCGCCTTTAGCAAACGTCTCCAGCATGTGCAAGTGTGAGAGTCAGAAAACAAAGTCTGACACTTGCCTGCTGGGCACTGCCTTCTGTGTGTCTGTGTGCCTATCCCATTCGGGTCAGTGCGACCCTCCTCCTACCCTCTGCCTTTACTCTCCTCCTGCCATTGCTCCAGGCTCTCTTTTTCTCTCTTTGCTGAAATGCCTCCCCAGCGCCCCAGCGCAGGCTTCTCTGCATCTATGCCTTCCCTGGAAACTTCCGCCCACTTGCCTATGTCATTTAGCCTTTCTTCTGCGTCTTACTGACATCCTCTTCCTCTCCGGCCTCCCGGCTCCTCCTCTCCCCACTCTGCTGGCTGCGCCCTGGCTGCCCGCATGCCCGGGACACTGATGACTCCCGGGTCTCCTGGCTTCTCTGCAGCCTCGATCTGGAAGCAGAGCTGGAATTGTGCCTCCTCTTGGATTTCACAAAGGAAGCTAGACCCACCTATTCAGCTCTGGGCTCATCAGCAGCCTGAGAAATCCCCCTTTCTCTCCTGTTCCAGGCGCCCGGTACCTGCAAGACTGCACCCATCCAGGCTGCCCAAGGCAGGACCTGCTTCCCCCAGAGAGTCAGCCGTCAGCTACCCGCTGCCACCCCTCAGGTCTGCTGTCTGCAGGGACCACGCTGTCCCTAGGGTGAGTCTGTCCCCGGCAGGACCCCTCTGAGGGGCCACCATTGCTCCAGGATGCCATCAGCCTGGCCTTATTGCCCCTGGAGTCTGCAGGCTCCCATTCTTCCCCATCCTCACCCCTCCAGGCCCCGTCCCTCTCCTTTCCTGCCTTGAGCCTTCCCTTTCCCTGTCTGCCTTTCTACACACTTTCCTCTATCCTCTATTATCCCAGCCCTTCTCTGACCTTGGTCTAACCCGGCAGGCTGAGTGACCTTTCAAATGCAAATCTAAGCCCCCTTTTATTGCTTAAGGCCCCTTTCCTTCTCTGTGGCTCTTCCCAGCTCCTCCCTCAGGCCTGGGAGTCCTGCCTTTGGAACCGGCTCCTTTCTGGGGGCCTGTCCACAAAGCAGGCTTGTCCCCAGCAGGGCGGACCGCTTTCCTCACTGACAGGGAGGGCTGGGTTTCGTCTCCACGTACCCAGTAGGGAAAATGGACACATCCTTACTTGTCTCGTATTATCCATCTAATTCTCCAGAAATGCCCCCTCCCCTTCCCCGTCACTGTGGACCCCACCCTCTGGCCAGACGTCCCAGCACCCCTACTGGCTTTCCCTCGCATGCACGTGGATCACACCCCTCTTCAGTTCAGCCTCCTTGCTCCAAACACCTGCACTGTGTCTCCTGTGTCACTACACACGCGCGGGCAGCCCAGCAAACATCCGTCCTGCAGCAGATGGACGTGAGAGGTGTGCGTCCAGTTTAAATAAATGAAGAAGGGTGCAAAGACTTACTGCTCAGAAAACTACAAGGGCAGTGGACATGGAACACGTGAGAGGCTGTGTGTCCCCTTTTGTCCCCACAACGCACGGCCAGGCTCTTCCCCTGGGTCCCTGAGAAGAGAGAGGGGACAGACTGCTTCTCTGGGGGTCCTGTCCTCAGACTCAGAGCAGAGTGACTCCCCGGGCACTGACCTGCACGTCACCGCCGAGACCGCACTAACTGAACGCCGCGTTCACTGCCAGCCGCGCCAGCCCGTCTGTGTGTGTGATCGGGCTCCGGGGTCCACCCCGACCTGGTGGCCGCACCGGGCATGGACACGCTTGGACACCACCGTGGCTGCCGGCCTTCCCTCCCCGACCCGGGAGGAGAGCAGACAGGCCCCGGCTCCTCCAGTCCTGCGGGTGGCGACCGGGTGGCTGGTCGTCCCGCTTGCGGCCGGCCGTCAGCTGCGTGGGTCAGAGCGGAGATTCACGGAACACGGCTTTCGTCCCCAAAGCCAGGTCCCCGTGGCTGCCCAGCCAGAGCAGTGCAGGGCGCTCCTCCTTCCTCTCTGAGGGCGACTGCGGGGTGAGGTGAGGCCCGTCCGCTCTCTCGGGCAGTCTGTTCCCCAGGCCACGTGTGGGGAAAGCGTCGTTTCTCCGCAGGATCGCTGCCGACGTGATGTGAGGCGGATGCCTCTGTCTTATTTCTCAAATACAAGACTGCACCTGACTCTGTCAGATTATTACCAATAAAACCAATAATCAAATAATCTATGGTCAGATTACTAACTATAAAACCAATTCGCAAGTGTTTTAAACTTGATTCACAGGGGCCTCCCTGGGGCACTCACACTCCTGTCCTTCATGACGGCCCGAAGGGCCTTTTCTGCACCCGGTCTCATGCGGAGCCTTTGCATGCAGTCGCCGACCCTCAGGACCAGCTGGCCAAGGGCGGTGGCAGGCCGCTGCCCAGAGGAGGCCACGGCTCCCAGGCCCGGCCGCAGGGCCCTCCGCCGTCCCAGCCGGGCCCTCCTGTGAGGCTGCCAAGAGTCAGCTCTCGTCATCGGGCCTTCTCGCCGCCACCGAGGGGTCACACGTGATGGACATTCACTAAGCTCAGCTGCTGCCGGTCAAGAGCCGGACTCCTTCTCCAGGACGGGGCGGCCGCTGCCACCAGAGTCCGGCGTGCTCTGTGGAGCACTGGCCCGTGGGCTCCGTCTCAGGGGCCTCTCTGCATTCCCGTCTCCCTCGCCTGTTCGGGGTTTCCTGGGAGACACTCACCACTGTGGCAGGAGCCAAGGGCACTTTGGAACAAACCACCCGCCCCAAGAGGAGGCAGCAGGGCAGCAGAGAGGCCGGGACAGGCTGTGGCCGAGAGCGGTGGCGCTGGGCCTGGGGTCACGTCGAGGCCTGGGAGGGTGAGGAGGGGGCTGCTTAGAGTCCTGGGGTCTCCCACAGTCACCTCGAAGGCTTCCCGGGGTCCCCCGGTTCCCACAGGCAGGTTTCCCTACAGGTCACCTAGAGCGTCCCGGATCTCCCAGTATCCCCCAGGGGTCCCCTGTTTTCCCAGTAGGTTTTCTCAGGAGGTGGTTGGGGCGCTCAGTGTTCCCTAAGGCCTCTCGGCCCTGGCAAGGGGGCACTGAGGGCAGTGGCTCTGGGGTGCCTGCCCCGGGGACCTTTGTCGTCTGCATACCGTCGTCCCTGGTCTCACTTCTGAGGGTGGAGTGAGGCTTGGAGGGGGCAGAGCAGGGCAGGGAAGGGTGGTGGCGGGCGGTCTGTCAGCCAGCAGGCTAATGGTGGGCGCGCCCGCACCCAGCAGCTGGAGCCCAGCTGCGGCGGACCCGTGAGGCGGGAGCAGAGCCGCCGTCTGCTGGGAGGACACTTGCCCTCCGCCCGGGGGCTTTCCAGCCGGAGATTTTCTCCCTGGTGCCTGGTCCTAGACTTTGCCGATGGTCATCAGGACAGGGCATCTTGTCTCCGTGTCCATGACACCTTCTGTGTGGCCCTGGCTCTGGTTAGCAGGACACGGCCTCGGACTGGCCTCCGTGCGTGCCGGCCAGGTGAGTGCATGCGGGACACACCAGGGCAAGGACAGTGGGAAAGGAAAAGGTGTCTCCAGTCCCGCTGCCCGCACCCAGCTGTCGCGGCTCCAGAGGAGACGGGTGAGTGGGCACAGCCCAGAGCCCAGGCCGTACGGCCTCTGGGGCTGCGGACCCCGAGGGCCAGGCCGCCTTTCTGGGCTTCACCTCTGCCTGCTCGCAGCCCTGTGACAGCAAGTCCTCACCTCGCTGACCTCCCTCTGGACAGAAGACTGGGCACACCGGCTTGCACTGTGGGCCTGGACAGCGTGTGACAGCTTCGGGCACAGGAGGGACGGAGGTCACTGTCCCGCACATGGGGCTCTGCCTCTGCTGTCCCTGAAGGTTGGTGAGGGGAGGACTTTCCCCAGATTGACGCTGATGGAGCCCTTCAGCCGACCCCAGGCTGCCCCTGACCTTATTCAGATGCAGACATGACAAACTTTGGCATTAAGGCAGCCCCTGGAAGGAAGCTATGAAGGGGCTGGAGACACCTGGGAGACAGTGACCGTCCGTGTGGGCTGCGAGAAGAGGACGTCCCAGAAAGGACAGTGCCCTGACCCTCCTGAAGCTCAGGATCCCATGTGTCAGGGGCCTCCCTCTGGGTGCCGCGAAGGCCCGGGCGGGCAGGAGGGTCCGGGCCGACGTCACCTGCCTCCCGGCTCTGGGGTGGCCTAGCTAGAACTCACGGCAGGTGACAAGTCCTCCTTTGCCAAAGAAGGGCTTTAAGAAACACAGGTGTTAGGGGTGTGGAGAAAAGGGTGCTCCTGCCCTGGGGCGGGGGGCGTGTACGTTAGAGCAGCCCCCCAGGAGAACAAGTGGAGGCTCCGCACGCAAATGACGATGGAGCCGCCATCGACCCAGCCCTCCTACTCCTGGGCGTGCACCCAGAGGACACAACATCTCCAGCGTCCACACCCCGGTGGTCACAGCAGCACAGGTCACAGCGGCCAAGGCCTCAGTGTGGGTCCAGATGATGGAGAAAGAAGCTGCAGGCTAGACCCTCGGTGGAGTCCTGTGCAGCTTCTGAAATGGGTGAAATCGTTCCCTTTGTAACCATCTGGATAAAACTGGACGGGATCCTGTTCAACGACGTCAGCCAGAAAGAAAAAGAGAAATACAGGGCGGTTTCACTCACTTGCGGAATGAAACGCATAACAGGTAACTCCAGTGAAGTTCACAGGACACAAGGCTGACTGCAGGGAGGGACAGAGGAACCAGGGGCGAAGGGCACCGGGACCCTGGCTGAGGGTGAGGTTAAAATTGGTGCAGTTTCGTCATCCTGAAGAGAATACAGCGTGTGAGCAAAAGAAGAGATAAACAGGACCGTTAGAAAACAAAGAGAAGCTGCCCCGGGTGAAGTGAAGGGGTCCTGCGTCCGAGAGCGCAGTTCAGCCCACAGGCGACACCTCCAAAGACAAGCTCGCCTGTCCTGCTCCCACCTCACTGAGGGCGGTGACAGCGGGGCTTCTGACGGGACCAGAGTCCGGACACTTTGCTGAGGCTTCCAGCCCCACCCTCTCCCGTCCATTTGTTATCTAGTTTCAGTCTTTTCTTTTTATAATAGTTCTGTCATTCTTCGTGGGGTTTTCTTTGCTTCAAAGGACAGGTGCAGCGGGAGTGGAGGCCAGCAGAGACGGGCAGGCGGGAAGAGAGAGGAAGCACTTTATTCATTTTACTTACTCGCTCATGTGACTTTTCCCGTGCGGGACGCACACCAACGTGGGTCCCTGGGGAGAGAGGACTGTGCCCGGCCAGAGGCGGCGGACCTGAGCGCCACTCCACCCGGCGCGTCCTTACAGGGCACCGCATGGCATCTCAGTTTCAGCGTCACACTGCACCCTCTGCAGGGCCCCAGAGCCCCTCTACCCAACCCCCCTGCAGGGCCCCAGAACCCTCTACCCAACCCCCATGCA